>CAIGRL010262964.1:0-14193 GCA_903798325.1 Fraxinus xanthoxyloides | reverse complement strand
CACATTTTAATATGTTACGTTTGGGCTCAAATATGTTAGAATTTTTCAACAGGGATGCCTTTATAGTTCTGGGCAGCATTGTGGCTATGCACATTCTCGTTTTCGTGTTCACTGTTTGTTATGTGAACTTCAAATGCTTTGTCCAATACACCAAGGTTCACGTTATGCCCAAAAAATTACCCACTTCTAATATTTTCATTCTCTTACTATTTTTCTCGCACTTATTTTGTCTTTATTAGATTAAAAGATTCTTGTTTGTCTGATTTTTTTTAAAAAGGGCATGAAATTTTCTGTTGCGTTTTTTTTATATCGCAAGTGTACGTATCGTAACAAATAATATAGTGGACATTTGAGTCCGAATTATCGTTCCCACGAGGATTATACTTTAGTCTTAATCTATTTTTTTTCTAACTCTTATTTGATGATAGTAAACAAATAAAGTACGGTAAAAGCTGTGAACTAACTTACTTAAACTAATAGAATGTATGAAAAGATTTCACATAATGATTTATCAAAGATTCGAATATGTAATATGTAATGAATATTATGGCAAAACAAATTCATCTAATGATCACCTCAATTTTTAATTCAAAATTCTAGCCTAATGTAGTGTTCGGTTGAATTTTTCTATGGTATTCAATTTACCCATCTCGAGTTCTCATTGAATCTATTTAACTAATTCAATTTCATATATCTATGCGAATTACGCTTAGTTAAACGAATTACGGATATGAGAATTCTTATAACGATCACAATAATTAATATATGTATCTCTGCACGTTATACTATTTTATCGAATTTTATTATACGGTCTAAATCATTAAATTATTGATCAAATAATTTAATGCATTAAACTCAAAATAAAACCAATACGTGAAAGAATAAAGCACATAAATCTTGGAATAAAAGAATCAATGGTCTCAAAAGACTACATTGTTTGCCTTAATTTAAAGTTTAATTACACATAATGTAAGAAGAAAAACAAATAAATTAACTTGAATACATCACCAGATTATTGGAATAAAGATATGGAAAAGAATAAACTCTTGCACCAAGGTCTTCTTCCGCTTCCAATTTTTGCTTTGATCTTGAATCCCTTGATATTCTTCCTCTGAATTGTGCTCTTAATCTTGTGTCTTTGTTTTCTCAATGTGTGGAACCCCCCAATTTGTGTCTTCTTTGGTTTATTTATAGTTTCTCACATATCTTTGGTCAAATTGGAGTCTTTTTGTGGACTTCTCAAAGCCCAAACAACAAAACCTAAAAATTGACGTTGCAATGCCTAGGCGCCATAGACACTGTAAATCTGTAAAATTTTGGAAAGTGTGGCGCCTGAACGCTGAGTTGATGTTCACTTTGTGTATGCTTCAGTATTTTTGCAATAACTTTTTCTTCTAATATCTGATTGAAATGATTCAAGATAATGTGGAAAGATAACTCAAAGAAATACAACTTTGATAAAATATCTCTTCTTCAATTCGAATGTTTACTAGGCTAAAAATGGGTCTTTATCTCCAACTAAAAATTTGAATATCCTTATGTGGTGGAAAATTGATTTGTTTTCACTCCTTTTGATATTTAGTTGTATCCATTTGATCCCTAGCATTCTTGAATCTTCATCGTGAGTTTCGACACAACTTTTGAGTATTTGCACTTTAGCCCCCAACTCTAGATCTCGTCATTTTTCGCTTCTTTCTTTCAATTTCATTTTCATTAATTGAGTTTCACCTAATAACACATTATATAATAAATTAGGCTATAATTCCATTAAAAGAATTATGGAATATCATTATTTTGGAGTCTGAATAAGTGTATAAAATACACTTATCACTTTTGAATAATTGTGAGTTGTGACCAAAAGTATATGAACAAAGCCTTGCACTAGATCTAGGACACCAGGCTCGATGGTTTTTGAAATGTACATTAGCATATGATTTGAAAATCCTATTTTAAAGTTGAATGATTGGTTTCAACTAGTCTCTTTGCATAAATCATTGGTTTACGTCCTTACCTATTTTTCAATGCAATGTGATTACTATGTAAGGGTAAAATGGTTGCTGCCGGAGGAAAGGGTGCATCTTTATCAACGAACATTGCATAAGAGACTTCTTTCCATTTCATGCATACACCCATGGTTCCTCGCGAGGTAGAAGCCGATCATGTTACACCTGGTCTAATAGTGATGATGCCCTTTGGTGATCAACATGAACATGGGCATGCTGATGCATACTGAGAGCGACAAGTGCACGATCGAGAAGAGTTGTGAAGATGGCAGTAGTTAATCTGTAAGGTGCAAATGCAGCAACAGTACTTCGTAGTGTAGTGAATAGGAATGCTGATTACTAGAAGAATTAGTTTTTTTTTTTTTTTGTGGCATCCTGTTAATTTGTATGATGCTCGTTTTGAGTATTGAGCCATCTAGTGCAAATTTCTCTCTGTGTTTTTATGTATTGTATGAAGCATAACCATGAGTTTTCTACTGCAAATTTCTGTAGTACTATAATTCACGATCCATGAAAATTACATAAATCAGAAGTTATATAAAATTCCACACTTTAACTGATAACGAATTATAACGAAGAAAAGATTAAAAAAATAGGGACGTAAGAAAGAATTTAACACGACTCAAAGAGACATGCACGACAAGAAAGAACCGGTATGACAATTCCTGCTTTAAACTAATAAATTTTTTACAATAACTTATTGCTACTATTAATTGAAAATCACTTTGAATTGCAGCCTACATTATCACTTGCACTTGATGATGATTGAAACACAAGAAAAATCTAAAACTAAATATGAGCATTAGAGAAAGGCTCTCTCACTTGTAACTTAGATTAAAAACCTTCGAAAGGCTAATTCAAAATATTTCGAGGGGAAATTGATGGGTTTGCCTTACGGTTTGAGGTTTCAATTTGGGGAAATTTCATTTGCTTTGCACATCAACCAATTTCTAATGGAGAAGAAGACGTTTGGGAAAGAAGTATTAGATTTGAGTTTCAACTTGTCTCTAAAGTGAAAGGTGTTTTTGGCTCTTGCTGACTTGGTGTTTACGTGGCCATGACTTAACATTTAATGTGCCATGTCACATTTCCGTGATCCACGTAGGTGACTCTACTAACGGATTTCATAGAATGGCCAATGGAGTTGTACGAAGCAAAGTTCAGTGACCAATTGAACAATTGATGAAATTCAATAGGTAAGTTGTGACACGGTACAAAATTCAGTGGCCAATGAAACATTTAACTCGACAATACTTGCTTTATGTCTAAAATTTTATGAAGTTGGACTACAGTTTTTGAAACGCCTCGACTTTTTTTTTAATTTATTGAGACTAACATCGTAAATGAAACAATTGTACTAGTAACATTTCCACAACAAATTCAATATTTGGGAAAAAAAAAGGGGCAAGATGAGGAGTTGTATATATTAATTGTAGGCAAAAAGTAATGTAGCTAGAAAATCGTGGCTGTAAGTGAATATATATAAGTGAAAATCATTGCTGCTGCCTCCTCTCTTCCTTTATAATAAATAAAAAATAAAAATAAAAATAAAATAAAAAGGTTGAGCCCCAACCTCGAGGGTCCCCCACCGCCTCGCCCCTACAGCATTGTGGAGAAGGTAAATCGCAGGATGTGTCTTATTAGGTCAGGGTACAAGAGCTGTCATATATTTTCCTACAAAGAGTCCAATTTCAAATCTTGTTTGAGGTGGGAATCAAACCTTACACTGCGGTTGCGAGCTTAACTGAGACTACCTCACTCCTCTCTTCCTATGTTCTCTGCATGCGTGTGTGTATAAAACCTCAACAGCAGCAGGCAGCCCTTTTTTAATCAACAAAGGAGTCCTATTCCATTTTTAATTCCATTGCCATGCAAATGGTCTAGGCCCAATTTGATTTTCATTGTAGTTTTCATTAAAATAAAGTCCACTTCCCATTCCATTTCCAATTAGCTGATGGCCCATTAACTTTGTGTTTCTCCAAGTCATCAACTCTTTGAAATTAATGTAATTTGGTCCTTGAGTTCATCAATTGTGCAACCAATGTCCTTCTCAAATTCTAACTGTGGGATTTGATCCCAAAATTATAGGTTTCATTCGATTTCATTATTCTTTCTTTTTCAATTGCTTTGAAACGGGTTTAAACACTGAAATCATAGAAAATTAATCCAAGTTAAGTGGAAATTAATAATTTGATAACATAATAGTTTAATAATATGGTCTGAATAAGTGTACAAAACACACTTAATAACAAGGCCTGAGACCATAAATATAATGGGCCTAGAACAGTTAAACGGAAAATTTGGGCCTGAAGAGGGTCCAGTTAGGACTACATGAGGCTCGAAGGCCCAGTTTTAGAGAAATCGAAATATACACATTATCAGCCTTTTTTCCTATAGAGAATTTACATATTTGAATATCGTCTTGGACAAAAGTTGAAGATGCTAAATTATAATGTGTCGAAATGTCAAAAATATATATTATCAACTTTTCAATTTTTAAGAAAAATTGATGTATCGATGTGTTAAAAATATATTGAGAAAACTACCGAGGGAACAATAGATTTGGATTCTTTATCTATAACACATTAACAGTGTGGTCCGTATTGACATGGGATTGGATCATGCCACTCGAATTTGCAGTGCGATAGTCCCAATTGTAAGAAAAATGTGAGAGGGATCACATTTTGTGACGAATAGGAGAGGTAGTCAAATTTCCATCCGTAACAAAAGAGGAGATTTTAACGTCGTGAAATGATTAACGTATTACAAAAATTAAGTTTCATGTTAATGATGTTTGGTTTGGACGATTTACCTGTCCTCAAAATCTACATAAATCATTTTCTTTTTATTTAGATTTGTTAATTCCGCGCTAAATTAGTGAGTATTAGAAAGTAAAGTAGTTCACATTTTTCACGTGTAACAAAAGAAATATTCATAAACAAAGATCAAAATCAGAGACTAAGGAGGAATCCATTAGAGAATTCCAAATTAGATGAATTTACTTAAAGATTATGATCTATCAAAATATATTTCCAACAATGTTGATTGTTTTTTGAAATATTAAAATTTTAGTTTGACTTCATTAATCTCTTTTTTCACAATCATATTATTCATCGTTCATCTTTACCTCCATCACCATTTTCCCTTTCCCACAGTACTCATGATGTGAACCTATGTAGCGAAGATCTACGAAACCCACAAATAGATTGGAATTGAACCCAAGAAAACCAAAGAACCAAAGTTTTGGATTTGATTCGAAAAATAACGAAGCAAAATAACCAACAAAATGAGAATGGATTGAATATTTGAGAATCACACCTGATTGATTTGAACGCCACAAAAACAATATTGATAAGTTCGTGATTTGTCCAACGAAGAACAAGAAGTCGAAAGAAATTTGCCTCTCAATAATCTCAATAATAATGTTGTTGTTTTACAATGAAAATAATGAAATCTATTTATATTAAGCCCTAATTAAGATGATTAAAACGGAAATAGACTATTAAGATTGCAAATATATTAAATAAAATAGAATCCTAATCAAATTATCAAATAAGGTAATTTCAAAAAAGGAAAAATTTTGGCTCCCAAAATATCCATGCGGCCGCATGGTGTTTTTCAATGCGGTCGCATGGCGCATCTCGAAACTGAAGTTTTGCATTCAGTAGACCTTCATGCGACCGCATGGTGTTTTTCACAATACAGTCGCATTCTTTAATTTGAACTCAATTTTTTTTTGTGCAGAATTTTGTGCTGTTTTCGAAATGTACTCATGGACGGAAATCCGACACCCGAGCTGAAAGTTATGCACATTTTCATCAATGCTGCTCGTTCGCTGCTTGAACTGAGTTGATCCATTTGGTTTCTTCTTTCGAGCCCAACATGAAACTTGTTCCTTGACTTGTTAATTTCGACAGTTCGTCCACCATATCTTGAGCAAGGAATTACATCGCTTCTTTCACCCGCTTTGCCCTCGAACATGTCATCAAACCTCATTCGACAATCAACGGGTCTTTCCCAGGGCTTGACTTTGACGTGCTCGACTTCGTGCTCACATCACCCCCTCTGAAATATACTCATGGATGGAAATTCAACACCCAAGCTGATAGTTATGCACATTTTCATCCACGTTGCTCGTCCGTTGTTTGAACTGAGTTGATCCATTTGGTTTTTTTTCGAGCTCAATATGAAACTTGTTCATTGACTTGCTAACTTCGACACTTCGTCCATCATATCTTGAGCAACCAATTACATTGCTTTTTTCACCCGCTTTACCCTCGAAGAGTCATTGGGCCTCATTCGATAATCAACGGGTCTTTCCCAGGGTCCGACTTTGACGCGCTCGACTTTGTGCTCACATCATCCCCTCTGAAATGTACTCATGGATGGAAATTCGACATTCGAGCTGAAAGTTATGCACATTTTCATCCACGTTGCTCATTCACTGCTTGAACCGAGTTGATCCATTTGGTTTCTTCTTCTGAACCCAACACGAAACTTGTTCCTTGACTTGTTAACTTCGGCACTTCATCCACCATATCTTGAGCAACCAATTACGTCGCTTTTTTCACCCGCTTTGCCCTCGAACGTGTCATCGAACCTTCTCCCATAATCAACGGGTCTTCCTGGGGGCTTGAATTTGACGCACTCGACTTTGTGCTCACATTATCCCCTCCCTCTTCAAAAAGATTCGTCCTTGAATCTGTACCGCATCAAAGAGAGAGAGAGAGAGATAGAGAGAGATCGGATACATTAAGGTATCCAAAACATTATACTTACCAAGAAGATCCAACTTGTATGTATTGTCATTGATTTTCTCGAGAACTTGAAACGATCTATCTCCTCATGGTTGCAACTTTGATTTCCTTTTCTCTGGAATGCACTCATTTCTCAAATGTATACAAACCTAATCACCGGGTTCAAATGAAATGTTCTTCTGGCCCTTGTTTGCTTGCGAAGCATAATGTTTGTTTTTGTTTTCAATTTACAATCTCACCTTCTCATGGAGTGACTTAACCACCTCGGCCTTTCTTTTCCCATCTAAGTTATCACGTTCATTCACAGATAAAGGAATTAAATCCAATAGTGTTAGTGGGTTAAAACCATAAACAATTTCAAACGTTGAACATGAAGTAGTAGAATGTATAGCCCTATTGTATGCAAACTCAACAAAAGGTAAACATTTTTTCCAACTTTCAAATTTTTATTAACCACAGTACGCAACAACGGATCATAGTCCTGATGACTACTTCGGTTTGACCATCGATTTGTGGGTGACATATAGTAGAAAGCAACAACTTTGTGTCTAACTTACCCCACAAAACCTACCAAAAGTGATTAAGAAACTTAACATCTCTATCCTACAGTATGCTCTTAGGAACCTTGTGTAACCGCATTATTTCCTTAAAGAACAAATCAGCTATGTTAGTTGCATCATCGATTTTATGACATGGAATGAAATGCATTATCTTAGAAAACCTATCGACCACTACAAATATTGAATCCCGTCTCCTTTTAGTCCTAGGTAAACCTAAAAAAATTCGTTGAGATATCAACTCAAGGTTCACTAGGGACAAGTAATGGAGTATACAACCCATGGGATATGACCTTAGACTTAGCATATTTACAAGTTATACATCGTTTACAAGTTTGTTCTACATCAATAAAAATGTTCTCTCAACTTCTCTAAAGTCTTGGAAAACCCAAAGTGACACATTAGTCCCTCACTGTGTGCTTCCCTAACCAACAATTCATGCATAGAACAATTAGGAACACATAGTTTATTTTTCCCAAAAAAATAACCCTCAACCTTAACGAATTTGCCTACCGCACCCTTATTACCTAATTCATATATGCTGGAAAAATTTAAATCATTCACATACATGTCCTTAATGAACTCAAAACTAAGCAATTTCGCACTCAAAGAAGTAAAAAACACATATTTTCAAGACAATGTATCTGCAACCACATTTTCCTTACCTTATTTGTACCGGATGACATAAGGAAATGTCTCAATAAAGTCAATCTATCTAGCATGCCTTTTGTTTAACTTACCTTAACTCCGCTAATGCTTCAATAACTCATGATCGGTATGTATCACGAATCCCTTCGGCCTTAAGTAATGTTGTCATATCTCCAAAACTGGAACAAGTGAATAAAGCTCTACTACCAAATGATGTAAACCCGCGTAGCGACAGTGACTACGGAACCCACAGGATATTGAAATCGAACCCAAAAAAGTCCAAACAAACAAAATTTATGGATTTGACTCGAAAAACAATGAATTAAACAACCAACACAATCAATATGATATGTTGACCTTTTGATTACAGGATTTAAGAAATCTAACCCAAAATTAAAGTTCGGCCTGAAGATATTGAACCAAGAAATCAAAGCAATTATGAAAATACGTTGACCCCGTAATTACAACAATAATCGAACCTCACTTGATTGGTTGAACGCCACAAAGTTATTCACCTTTGATAAGTTCAATAAATTTGTCCATGAAGAACAAAAAAGAAAGCAAAACGCCTCTCAATTTAATTTCATAACGTCGTTCTTTTTTTCTCTCAATGCATTCGTCCAACTACTTCGAAGAACAAATTCGAACTCTACCATGAGTTATTTCTGTAGAATTCAAACCAAGTGAGATTTTGTAATTTGGAAGAGTCAAGAAGAAAAGAATTGAATAGGACAATCAAATAGGATTTTTGAATTCAAGAAAGTGATTCTTAAATTTGAATCGAACTCAACAAAAATAGAATTTGACTCAAGATTGGATTGTAGAATGCCAGTAATTTTTCGAGAGAATTTATTTATTTCTTTTTCAATTTTCAGACCTTTAAAAAAAAAAAAAGATTTCGGAATTTTTTTCGAAATTTTCTTTTTTAACTCGGAATTCAACTACGATACCGGCAAAAGAAACGAAAGTTGGTTTGGACGCAAAGTGAGCACAAAAACTACTTTTTGAATTTTTTGATAAAAAATTACGGGTCAAAAGACTCTAAAAATAAGAACACAAATAACACGAAAAACGAAAACACAAAAAGACTCAAAACAAAAATGAAAAGGATATAGCCTTGATTTATCGGAGCCCAAGCTCAAATACCAAATGATGTGAACCCACGTAGTGAAGATCTACGAAATCCACAAATACATTGAAATTAAACCTAAGAAAGCCAAAGAACCAAATGTTTGGATTTGATTCGAAAAATAACGAATCAAAATAACCAACAAAATGAGAACGAATGTTAACCCTTTTGATTGAATATTTGAGAATATCACCTGATTGATTTAAACGCTACAAGAACAATCTTGATAAGTTCGTGATTTGTCCAACGAAGAACAAGAAGTCGAAAGCAATTTGCCTCTCAATAATCTCAATAATAATGTTGTTATTTTACAATGAAATAAAGAAATCTATTTATAATAATCCCTAATTAAGGTGGTTAAAACGAAAATAGACTCTTAAGATTACAAATATATCAAATAAAATAGAATCCTAATCAAATAAGGTAATTTCGAAAAAAAATAAAAAATAAAAAATTTAGCTCCCAAAATAGCCATGCGGCCGCTAGTGTTTTTCTATGCGGTCGCATGGCATCTCAAAAAAGAAGTTTTGCATTCGATAGACCTCCATGCGGTTTTGCATGAGGTTTTTCACCATGCAGTCGCATGACTTTAATTTGAACTCTTCTTTTCCTTGTACAAAGTTTCATGCCGTTTTCGAAATGTAATCATGGACGAAAATCTGATACATAAGCTGAAATTATGCACATTTTTATCCATGCTGCTTGAACGGAGTTGATCCATTTGGTTTTTTCTTTCGAGCCTAACATAAAACTTGTTTATTGACTTGTTAACTTAGACGCTTCGTTTACGATATCTTGAGCAAGCAATTGCATCGCCTTCTTAGTTCTCAATCATAGCCCTATTCCCTCTCTCACTCCACTCGGATCTCTCCAAGAGGCTCCGATAAATAGGACTTGGACAAGAAAGGATCGGCACAATTAAAAATAAAAAGTATATAAAATTGGAGATTTTTTTTTTTTTTTATTAACTCGCTTCTTCTTCTTTCACCTGTTTTAGAATTAACAATCAATTCCCATGAAAAGGAATAACATTTCCGGACTAGTTAAATCTTGATAAAACCTAACATAATCCAAACAAGTAATCATTAAAAAACATGGTAACACAATACTTTATTACCATATAATAATCAAATTACTAAAATTTTGACCATTTCCTCAAAAATACTGCTGGCAAGAATCATTGTCGGCTGTCCAAAAATTTAAATTGCTCAATTACAATTTACACACAAAATGAAGAAGAAGACACAGTTACTCTTTTGGCACCCATCTTCTTTGTGTTCATAGTGTTTGTGAATTGTGATACTGTACATTGAGTGTAACATTCGACAAATCCACACTGAACAATCCGATAATGATGATAATAATAACCAATCGACAGCAAAAATTGAGTCTTTGCCCAAATCCGCGCCTGCCCATAACTCTACTCTTCCAAAGAAACCCCCAGGTAAAAAATAAATAAATAAACAAAAACAACTTTGATGCATGCTTGTCTTTAATTAAATATTGGTAGATACACCTATTTTCTACGTAAAATTCAAATAGTGGGTAAAATAATCCAAATCACTATTAACTTATTGTACCTAGATGACAAGAAAACTATTACAAGTTTTATGATTTAGTCAAAGTGTTGGGTCAGGTTGAAAATGGGTTTGGTTCGGTTGGACCAATGGGGGCTCAGTAACTTGGTTATGAGTTCATATTGATTTCAAGATGGGGTCGGTCAATTAGATATTAAAGTGTGTTTGGTGCATATTAAAATGAAAGAACGTATTTTTTTGAAGTGATGTGATGATGAATATGTGGTTGAAAAAGAAGGAAAAGTTATTGATGTGATGGAAAATATTATTTTATTAAAAATGTGTGGTCGAAAATAAGTAGAAGAATGAGAATGAAANTATTACAAGTTTTATGATTTAGTCAAAGTGTTGGGTCAGGTTGAAAATGGGTTTGGTTCGGTTGGACCAATGGGGGCTCAGTAACTTGGTTATGAGTTCATATTGATTTCAAGATGGGGTCGGTCAATTAGATATTAAAGTGTGTTTGGTGCATATTAAAATGAAAGAACGTATTTTTTTGAAGTGATGTGATGATGAATATGTGGTTGAAAAAGAAGGAAAAGTTATTGATGTGATGGAAAATATTATTTTATTAAAAATGTGTGGTCGAAAATAAGTAGAAGAATGAGAATGAAAAAAATAATATGGGTCAAACAGGGGCTAAATGCAAAATAAATGGGTGAGTTAGTTCTCAACCTACATATCTAGCTTTTCATTCGGTTCTGAAAAATTGGACCTAAATTGCCCTAACTCAGCCCAAAGTAATGTAGCATTGACTAGGCTTGGTTTACCACAAGTTTGACTCCTAAAGTTCCATGCCTCAAGACAACCTTCTACACACCTTAGGTTGACAAGCTCGGAACAACTATCACACAGGCACACTATGAGTAAGATATTAGATAAATAGCTGCATATAATTACATCATTAGTGCACTATTCGATAATAAAGACTACACACTTAGTTGTTTGCGACCTTGTAGTGTAATTTGGGGAGCGGAGCACTCAGTGTATGTCGTTCTCCCATATTCGAGTCTATTTATGCTTTAGTAGTGGGAAGCGAGCTTCGAATCAACATGAATATCTCTCATTGCAAGAATAATAGTAGCACCATCCCATCATGGACGTGCATCCATACAATGCACACTCGTACATATTTCCATAGTAACTATGTACATAATGCATTCCACATCAACCTTCACTATATACTCCCATAAGCAATCTTCTCCTTTTTCTTAGACCAGCAAGCTAGAACAATTGGCAAGCACGCACACAATAGATGGGATGTTAGACAAATACTTACATATGACCATATTATGCACTCTTCAATAATAGAGGTCGCATGTCAAACTGTTGACAACCTTGTCACATCATATAGGGAGAGGAGCACTCTTGGTGCTTGACACTTGGCCTGTCCAAATCCGCATATTCACAACTGTTATGGCCATCTATGTATGAAAGCTATGGTCATGCACTGATGCAATTTGAATGCATTAAGTAGTGCTGAAATTGAATTTAGCATAACTGTTAAATATTTAAATAACGTTTAAAAATAAAATTTGAGTGGGTAATTAGTCTTGTTCATAGTCTAAGCCTGATTAAATATATAGTACTAACTATTATGATTACAAAGTAATCGTGCATAAGATCACATCATTAAAGTTTGGAATATAGTGCCCATTGATTGACATTTTACAATCTTTCCAATTTTGATTATATGTGAATGTGAAGATTGACAAAGTTAGCAACTAGGATTGTAACAAGTGTGAAGCTACTGAAGCCTATAGGGACAACTCTTCCACTACACCGTCCCGCTCCGACGGAGAATTCATCTAGTGCATGACTTGATAATGTTTATTTTCTTCGAGTTTTTTGTTTTATTTCTGGGAAGAGTCTTATTCGATGAAAGTCGTGTGTACATCTTGGAGTGAGATCTTTCATATACTTCGTGAGATCCTCCATATGGTATGGGGGTAAAAAAGCCAAAGACATCTATCCACTTAAGTACCTATCCTCAAGGATATAACCAATGGGAGGCTAGAGAGTAGGTCAAGATGAGAAAAGAGGAGAGAGGGGTGGGGTTACTCTATTATTAAATATATTCTTTCTTCCTCAAAATATATTCTTGATTATTATTATTATCTATGATCAAAAGAAAAAATATCTATCAATATTCGAAGATAAACCCTAATTTTTATGTGGACTTCTTTCTTCTTAGATATAGATTCAATTACCGTGAACTTACTTTGATTTTGAACGAAAGAGAAAAAATCTATCAAATATTCGAAACTAACATTTGGTATCAAATGGTGCATAACAACCTAACCCGTCACTTGACAATGACAACTTGGATCGGAAATGCGATTATGATTGAGATTAATAGAGGCAAAACTTGACAATGGAAGGTGGAATTGCATTGTATTTTTCTCTCTTTTCATCGAAGTAGCAAAGGAGAGGGGGGCCATGCTTTAAATGACAGCAAGCAGGCGCCTGATCCGGGTCGGATGTTCGGTGCAATTACTTGATACCACAATTTCAGACCGTACTACTGTCTAAAACTCATAATGACCACATTTATATTTGTATTTTCTAATCATTTCATAAAGGAAAGTTTTTAATATCGTTTCGTGGCATAAATAATTTTATGTTGGACGTAACTGTGACAGAAAATGCATAAGGGATTATAGATTCAATACAAAAACTATAATCAAATCATTTCTCATATAAACCCTAAATTTAAACTCTATACTGAAATCCAAGAAATCAATAGAAAATAAAACATACCTCGATTTATAATAATCTGATTCTTTGCCTGAATGGGTTAGGATCTTCCACTTGATTGGTGATCTCATCTTCAATTTTTATCTCTATTGATGAGGAGGTAGAGAATTTCAAGAACACATCAACAATTAGGGACCATGACCGCATATAATCATAAGATAATGAAATATCATTATCTTTCATTCGTTTCAAATCGACCCCTTCATCAATCCAAAACAAAGTTTATTTCATGTTTAATCCATTTGTAATTTAAGGTAAGAAACAAGAAGGTTTTGGGTAAAATTTGTGATGGCCATGTGGAAATTGTACGTTCATTGTGTTTGGCTATTTTCTTGATTAAGTATGATGCAGAGACTCTGAAATTGGTCGAACCATTTGTCAGGTTGTTGTTTGTTCAGAGTTACGTACTATTAGTCAAGATTCTTATTCTATTAAATTCGAGTAGTTATTATAAATTTAACGATTTACTTGTGTAGTTTTCAAGATTACTAATTTTCATAGATTTATTTCATGTTAGGTCGATTTAAAAGGAATGCTGGCATAGCTTCCCTTTGTTTCTCCTTTCTTCTTAATTAAGTGATATGGAAAAGGGATAGGAATGTAAAGATGTTCTTTATCTTTAACATTTAAAATTTAATAGCGTGATCGGTCGTATTTAAAATCCAATTAAAATTAAAAATATAACTGTTTTTCGATCTCATTCGTCTAATAAAAATCAACAACAGCTAATTTTTCAATTTTAATCCGATTTTAATCTCCACCGAA
>CAIGRL010262947.1:0-10444 GCA_903798325.1 Fraxinus xanthoxyloides | reverse complement strand
AATGATTATGGAGTTAAGACTCGACTAGGGATGACAAAAAAAAAAAACTCATTCAACCCGATACTCGTGGGGTCCCGTCCCAAATGAGATGGGGACTACTCGCCTAACAGGGTAAACGGGCGGGGTGAAAGTCGTTAACCTGAAGCGGGTATGGGAAATATAGTCCCTGCTCCGCTACCCATCCTCATTTAAAATTTAAGTTTTTTTATCGAACAAAAATAATAAATTTATCATCATTTTTAAAGAAAACATAAGTTGCTTGTAATAAATTAGTAAAAGAGTAATAATATTTACTAACTAAAGACAAAATAAAATAAAATTTAAAGCAGAAAATAAAATAAATGAGGCGATAAATGGGCAAGGGACTTATCTAGTCCCGATTTCGTCCCGTCCCACTTTAACCTAGTATGAGGATAGTGTAAGATAACAAAAATGTCTGACGGGACGGGGATAGGAATGACTGACCCATCCCATATTAATTACGTTGCCATTTGTAGACTCGACAATGGAGTCAGTGATATTTGACTTTGAGAAGTTACTTAAGATTTTGTGGTGAATGTGTTAAAGATTTTATTGAGTTGTTAATTAATGGGACAATAAGGTTAGAAATTTATTATAACTTGCGATGAAAATTGTAGCCAAGTTTGAGTCTAATAAATGGGTCAGATCAACCGACCCATATGTCCACCAAGATCTAACCCGATTGTCAAACAAATTGAATTAACATAATGTTCAAGTCAACGAAGGCATTGGGTATTACGTTAGACTTTTAGAATTAGGTGAGACGTCCAAAATCGAAATCACAATGGGTTGTTTTAAATCAATTTGAACAAGATAGCAATTTAAATATAAATTTAAACTAATTAATTGATGTAATATTATTGTTTTCACAGTTGTAAAATTAAAATATCTATCGAGATTTGCGGTAAGATTTCAAATTTCATTCGTAGTCATTAATTTCGAATTTACATTAGGACGAGGGAAGAATTCATGTAGTAATAACACTTAAATAAAAGTTTAAGTCCACAAAGAACTATTAGAAACACAACACACGACCTTTTCTTCAACTTATTTTCTAGACTCATTGCTCGATACCTTTTTAAAACCTTTATTGTGATAATTGATGCAATTATCTAAATAATTTTTAGTTGATCAGCGACGAGAACAATATAACACAATATTTGGTGAAGACTAAAGTGGAAAGCTCGAGTTGAAGGCTCGAAGTGGAAGAAATTGAAAGATTGTCATCAAACATCGAGTACGAGCGAAATAAAAATTAATTAATTAAACATTTTCTACATTATCCAAATTTACACTAGAAGGTTGTATTATTCTTTCAACAAACCTTTACTAGATTCTCTAGAAAAGGTCCTTTAGACAAAAAGGAGAAGAATTCAAAATAAAAAAACAAATTAAATTGTTTGAACATGTTGAGTTCCCATTAGTTTAATTGTATAATAATTTAGACGGCTAAACATCGCGAATTTTGAGGGCTACGAATAAGGGGACAAAAAGCCGCCCAAGAAGGGGAAGTTGAACCGTGTCTTTGGGTCCGGTCCAACCACGCGGTAGAAGATCCCTATTTTTTTTTTATTTTTTTTTTTTCAATTCCTATCCTAATCCTTTTTTGAATATTCTTATTCTCCACTTCATTTTTGAAACAAATGCATAATAATTGCCATTTGTCCTTCTAATTTTGCTATTTTGATCTTAATTTTTTTTAAATCATAGTGAAGATATTAGTTATCAAATTTTAAGAATTAGTATGATCAACTAAGTTAAATACCAATTAAAATTCTATACGTGGAATCAAATGCAACGATGAAACTTCGATTCGATCCTTATTATTATTCTTCAAAAAAATGTAGATAGTCATGTAAAGTTTTTTGGTTTCATTTTGATACTATTTGTTTTAATCGTAAAAAACGTTATTATTTCATGTAAATATATAAAATTAATTTAATTGTTAATTTAATTGAAAGATTACAAAAAAAGTTAATTCTAGCAAGAACCGAGGATTGAAAAAGAAAAAAAAAATCCAGTTGCAATTTTATGACTCGAAAAAGTCATTTAAAAGCTTGTTCAAGACATATTTTTAAGGAAATCTCATAGAACGATTTTAAAAATCTTTGACAAACAAGCATTAAATTTGGTTCGGCCGGCTCTGCAAAAATTGACCAACCTTTCTAAATTATGATTTTATCCAAAATTAATTTCGGTTTCATGTCCTATCAATGCCAACTTTTGTCTTTAACTAATATATATTACCAGTCCCCACTATCAATAAAATTTGGATAATAGTAATTTATACCATATCGCCATTTTAGGCTTATTCTTTCGTTGTACAGAATAGAGATAAACAGTGGGTTCCATTGTGTATTAAAAAAGAAAAAAGTTTGCGGGACCCATGTGTGTGTGTGAGTGTTTTGTCCAGATTCTATTGTGTTCTCTTCTGATCATATAACATGTATGGGCAGTGACATCCACTATTAAAATAAATTCGACTTTATCTAACAATATTAAATAAAAATCAAGTAGAAACACAATACGAAACAATCTAATAGTATCTATTAAACGTACTGTAATAGAAAAAATCTTGTCGTGTACTGTACTTTTATGCATATAAATGAACTAGTGTTGGTCATTTTTTTCCTCGATCTCAAATATGAACCAAATTGAGTTTATTTGTTCTACTAATTTCTCATCTTAAAGCGAAAACCCTTGATCTCGGTTTAGACAGTTCTTGGAAAAAATTAGCAAAACTTAATCATCATGAAAGAACAAATAAACCTATGAGTATTTGATTTGGAATTCTATAGTCCCAATATCTCAAATTTTATAACTCAAAACTCTTCACATTGCTACTTAGATAAAAAAGCTCTATTAGATAATTAGGCCAAATCAATTTTCTCAATGGTTGTAGAGAAGAGAGATGCGACGATTGACAGTCCTATCCTATGATAAAACCTAACACTAGTGCAAATTATTTTTGACAGTGTTAAGTCCTAAATTCTGAAAAACTACTTATCCTAATTATCGTCTACCATATATTCATTAAAAAAAAAAAAAAGAGATAGTATGGTGGTCTTTAGCTTATTTTGGAACGTGTGCCTTGTGATTAGGTTTATCAATCCCCGTTAACTAGAAAATGACAATTGTCCAAGTTTCGAGGGACTTGTTTGTCAAAGTCTATCGACCATGGTTTTTCACTATTTTTGATGTGTTACGTGGATTATTAGACATTGTACGTTTCTACTAAGTTTTTGTCAGTGTCATGTTATTTTTTACGTGCATCAATTTCCTCTCAAGAGGTGCTCAGTAACCTTAGCCACAGCGTCAAGTGGGAGCGTTATCATACCAACAAATAATTGAAGAAAATAATCCTCTTATTATTCACTATTCTAGTAGCGTATTCTTAGTATCAAAAAGTTACACCAAACAAACTCTAAATAATATTCGTTTTCACTTATGGTCATACCAATGAAGCATGAAAGAGCACAAACTCGGGTTTTTATTTATTTATTTCATTTTTTCTTTTTTTTTTTGGCGACGGAGGGTAGGTATATGCCATTAACTGAGAAATCTGGTATATGTAATTGTAAGCAAATTGGATATCCATATGTAGAAACTGGGCCAAGTGTATGAATTCAAATTTTAAAATGTAATTTATTATTTTCTTGCATTTGCACCCAAAGAATTTAAATCTGACTTTTCATGCAATAAAAATCATCCACGTGGGATTATGTCATCTACCCACTATAAATATGACAGATTGCACATCTATCGTTATAGTAGAAATTTGGTCCGCAACTTTTAAAAAAGAGAAAATTAATCCTTAAACTTTCATTAAAATTTCAAGACGAGTCTTGATTGATGGAACAATTAATCTTCATTAAGATGTCACGTACTTACTTGTGAAAATGTCTTCCTTCAAATTTAACGACACCTATCAAAATTGAGAAGCAACACTTTGCTTTAAAAAATTTAAAAACAAAAGTAAAATGTTATAAATCTTTTATTATAATTGTACAATCAGTCTTTAATGACAGAATTGTTCAAATTTTCATTAAGTTGTTGTATGATTCTAATGAAGAAGATATGTCGTACTTCATATGGTTTGGTACCAACAAAAATTCCAAAACCAAACCTTGCTTCGTAAAATTGAACAAGAAAGTTTTAAAAACCAGCAAGTTAATCTTCGACTTTTCATCATGATTGCACGATTGTTTTAAACTTTAGAACATTTCAAAATCTTTAGTTATCTTACTTTAAATTTCTCAAAATCAATAAAAGTTATTCCTCAAAAAACCTTAATAGAATTCAAGATAAGTTATATTACTTCAAAATTCTTGAAACCAATCAAAGTTGAAGTTTAGAATGTAAAATTGAATAAGAGAATGCCGCATGAGGATTTAATAGAATTCTAGATAGTTTCGACCTTTGAAATTTTTGTGCTGCTGTAATGAAAGGTCGAAGGATACTTGTTCTTTTTAAAACTTGGAGGACCAATATATCAATTGTCTCTCATTATTTATCAAAAAACGAAAATTTTCGCCGTCTATAAATAATCAGAAAAAGGAGCGTAGGGTCCACTTGGAGACAATTTTCGGCTTCCTTCTCATTTCTTCTCTCCTCCTTAACTGCACTTTTTATCACTTCATTCTTCACCTCTCTCTCCTCTTCTGGAATTCATTCGTTAATACTCTCTCTCCTCATTTTTCTCTCTCTCCAGTTCTTGAATGTCCAAGATTTTAAAATCCCTGCTTCCTAAAGCAAGAAATGCCTTCTGGCAAATGAAATTGGTTTATGCAGTTAATAATATTCTTTTGAAGGATTTAAAGGTCATAATTATTTATTAATTGGGTTGCTTTAACAGTAAGATATATAAATCTTTTTTTATTTTTTGTTCTTTTGTCTTATTATTTATTGTTGTTTCAACCTCTATGATAGTAAATGGTGTTATCTGCAAGCTGATTCATGTGATCTGATTTTGGATAAATTTATGTTCTTTACCATATTTCAAGTATGGGATTGTATGCTTTGTGATGCTGTATTGACTCAAGAGTCAACCGACAAACTGTCTTTATATTTTTGGTTTTTGGGTTGCATTTGAAATCTTGAACTGTTCAATTTTGAGTCATACATTCAAAGATCAATCAGGACTGGTTACAACTGTGATTCTTCTCTTGTTTAAATTTGAAATTGGATAGGTTGAACTTGAAAGATTATGCCCGTCCTGATCTGAAGTTTGTTGGGTAATTTTTTTCTCTCTGATTCATTATTTTGTTTTATCATTTCTTTTTGTTAGTAGCCTGGTAATTTTTTCTCTTCAGGAGGGTTGGAATAATTGTGGTAGAATAGCGTGGGCGCATATTGCGTTTGTTTCTTCATGTTTTTGTTAATATGGTCAGAATAATGGTTTTCTTTGTTTAACAGCTATCCGGGTACTTATCAGTTTTATTATGTTCTTGAAATCTATTCATAAGGTTTACCTTTAAATTGGTATCTATCGGGTTAAAATTCTGTTATCCGTTGAGTTTGGAATGAATACTATTTTTTTATGTTTAGTCACCATCATTATTGTTTCTGTTTTCAGTTTCATTCTTTATATTGGTACTGTTGGTACTTTTTGATTTAATTTGTTTTTTACACTATTATTTGGTGGGACACTTCCGAGGTTCTGCTGAAGTATTTCAAAATTTTGAATATGCCTTGATTGAACATGCAGAGTGGAAGGGTTCTGGATCAGGTGTAATATGTGCCATTACTGTGGTGCACATTTCACGATCTCAAGTAACGGTATGAATCACGAGAATGAGCATAGTTTAATACCAAATGGTGGTGCCTCTGTCCAGTCGTGTGAGTTTTGTGGTGTCAATAAAGATTTACAGCCTGTCAATCGAGAGAGTACCAGTTCTCGTGTAACGCCATCTGTCAGTCCCACTGCATCATTAATAAGCAGCGACAGTTCCATCTCAAAATGCAGTAAACAATCGCTCTTTATATTTCTTATTTCTTCGTGCTATGTTGTTTTCACCCTTCCTTCACTTGTACTCTAATTTTCCAGGTGACATTTCAGTAGATGCAAACTTTTATGGCCGGTAAGCAATTCCTTGTCCTCTCAAATGCATAATTTTATGAGTACTACCAGAGAAGATAACTTTAGTTGAATACTGAAAGAATCCATAAACTTTCAACTTATTTTGATATTTTCTATGTTTTGTCTCTGTTCTCTATCAGGGCCTATGTAGAAGACAGCAGCACAGAGAGCAGTCAAGAAGATTCTGTTTCTGGTTCAAAAGGGCATCTGGATTATTTAAACTCATCAGTTGGTTTTCATCAAACTGGTGTAGAAACCGTAGGAATTGGCGAAGTTCAGATTGGACGAGGTAATAACGTGGAAAGAGTTGGTTCGTATATTGACGAAGAAACTGGGATGTCAGATGAAATGGATGCTCAATTTTGGCTTCCACCAGAACCAGAAGATCAAGAAGATGATATTGCAGATAGAGTAGCAAATTATGATGATGACGACGACGAATGTGGGGAGGATGGTGTGAGGTGGGCTAAGTCGAGTTCTTTAAGCTGTTTTGGAGAAGAAGGCAGCGGGAGCTACAAGTTCAAAGAGGAAAAGTGTAAAGCAATGGACGAGGTTATGAATGGGAAGTTCAAGGCCCTTGTCAGTCAACTAATTAGGTCTGTCGGTGTTGCCTCTTCTGGAAATGATGGAGAAAATTGGGTGGGTATAGTGACTTCTTTATCATGGGAGGCTGCTTCTTTTGTGAAGCCTCTTGCAAATCAGGGTAAGGTAATGGATCCTGATGGATACGTCAAAATCAAATGTATTGCAACCGGTTCCCGCAGCCAAAGGTAATGAGCACCAAATTTTTTTTCCAATGTTGTCCTTCTTTTCTGGTTTTTTATTTGTTAAATCAGATTATGTTTTATTTAAGGGTTTAATGAGACACCAGTATGTTAGCGTGTAAATGATCTTTTGCTTGTTTTTGCAACGTTCAATAATCCTTTTATTAGGTAACATAATCCCATAAGGTAAATATGACCTTACCGTACAAATAAGTGAGCCTGAGTAGACTTTGACTACATTCCAATGGGCTACGAGGTGGATATTATGGCACCTTTAATTTGTGCATTTGTTATATCAGGCACATGGAGTTTTCTTATGCAACAATATATTTTATCCTGAACATAAGAAAATTGCAATGTAATTGCTCTTCTGAAGTATTAATGGATATTTTAGTTTTTGTAGAAATTTCATACCATACACATTGAGCTTTAAATTTTTGTAAAAGTATTTCTTTAGTTGAATTTTTCTGCATTCTGTCTGTCCTAAATGTTAAATAATACTAGCTAACGAGTCTTCAATGTAGAGTCACATTGGTTCTTGTGAATTTAGTAACCATTTGATTCTATTGATGCCAGTCATCTGTTGTTGAATCTATATTTTAAATCTTAATTTTTCTTTAAATTTTTTTTTTGTAGTCGATTAATCAAAGGGTGTGTCTTCAAAAAGCATGCTGCCCACAAGCACATGCCAACAAAGTGCAAAAACCCAAAAGTGATGTTGATCAATGGTTCACTTGATCTCTCTTCCAGTGGATTATCATCATTTGAATCAATGCAACAGGTACATGGAAATGTTACAGTTCTGTAAAAACTTGAGAAGCATTTATCTCTTCTATATTATACAATTTTCCCTTCTAATCATATATAAATTAACAGGAGAAGAATAGTCTAAAATCTATTGTTGAGAGGATAGAAATGTACAATCCAAATGTGATTTTGGTTGAGAAATCAGTTTCTCGTGGCATACAAGAATCCATTCTTGCAAAAGGAATGACATTAGTCTTTGATATGAAGCTCCATCGTCTGGAGAGAGTTGCTCGTTGTACTGGTTCACCTATCTTGTCATCTGATTTTGCTAGTGGCCAACAGCTTAGGCCATGCGATTCCTTTCAGATTGAAAAGTTTGTAGAAGAACACAATGTTGTAGCCGAAGTTGGGAAAAAACCGAGTAAAACACTAATGTTTCTTGAGGGATGTCCCTCTCGTCTTGGATGTACCGTGAGTCTTTCTTCACTTGCCTGTATACTTTTTTAAATGGAAATTTTATCTAGAGGTTACATTAGTTGTGATATCCATGAAAGATGATTCCTTTTAGGAGGCATATTGAAGTAAACAAAAAAGGATGATATTGTAAGTTGAAATATCTGGCATTCCCTTGGAATAAAGGTTATAAAAGGCATAAGGTGTGGCAAAGTGTGGAGGTCAAGTCTCAAATCTTACGAGCAATGCATGCCTAGGTGTAGTAAGACGTTTTCCTATTTTTAATATTATTTTAAATATTCTAGAACAATAAATAAATAAAATAACACATACCTTGAACATTTATAGGAACTTCAACGTATTTTTCAAGTTTTCAACAAAAATGTAATTCTCAAAATCATTTCCAAATTAATAATGCTTTGTTCGTGGGCTGGGTTTGGGCTGGGATGGACTTTTGGTTGGACTTATTTTCCTTTTATGTTTATCTATGGATGAGTATTTAGTTGGGCTGGACTTTAAAACAAAAAATTACCACCTGCCCAACATAAAGGTGCGAGCCTTAGCAGTCAACATAGAGTTGGCCATTTTTTTCTCTTCTAGGCGTTAGGTGGGGCTTTTATCTATGCCTCGTGCCTAGACAGGCCTTTTGCAGCACTGACGATGTCAAACAATGAAAAGTGGCATGCCCATATTGTATACTTAAGAAATAATTTTTTTGGCTATGCATAAAAAGGAATAGTTACTTCTAATTAACTTTTTATTCCAATATGTTAATTTTTTTTCTTATTTTTCTTCGGTTGACAAAATAAATTATTAATTCTAAAATTTATTTAGCCTTTGTTTGAGCCCCATTTTTGAAAAAATAATTTTTTTAGTAATGATATTTTTGGAGAATGTGTAGTTAAAAAGTGAGGAAAAGTTTTGGGTTTATGTACAAAATCATTTTATTGAAGAACGTGTGGTTGAAAATGAGTTCAGGAAAAAATGAGTTTTTAGAGAACGAGGCTAAAACTGGGGCTTAGATGTTAACTTTTTAAGCTTAGCAAAACATATTTTTTAACTTTTTTATAACTGGAGTTAGTTCTCTTGCATCTCTTTCCCTTTTGAGCAAGTTTCTGTCTTTATCAGAAAGGTTGATCGCCTGCACATTGCTTTCTGGACTACCCGCACATCAGAATTTCATAATCGAATTACAACATTCTTATTTTTCTAAGATAGCAATTTACTTTTGAGTTCTGGTGGAATAAAAGTACAAAACTGGTATTGTACAGATTTTGCTGATGGGAGCTAATGGCAATGAACTGAAAAGGATAAAATGCGTTGTCCGGTGTGCAGTTATCATGGCATATCATTTAATGCTCGAGACTTCTTTCCTTCTAGATCAGAGGGCAATGTTCTCAACTATTCCCCTGAACAAGATGGTGGACCTAGCACTTAACCACCAACAATTACTGTCAATTGATACAGATAAGACAGCTGTATTTTCCCAGGAAAGTAATGCTGATGGATTCGATGAAACAGGACCTCAAAACCTGATCTCATTGTCAGAAGGCAGTTCTTCATTCTCATTTGAGCCATATAGCCCAGCAACATTTCCGGGATTATCTCTGTCAGAATCTCTTAAAAAAATTATGGATGATAGTTTTCCGCTTTTCTCTGAGTCTTTTCAAAGTATGTCCAGTCAGCTTGGGTTTAATGGAAGGAATCACGAAGATCATGTTGAAGATGAGGTGAAAAACTCTACTTCTGCCTGTCAGCTTGGGTTCGACGGAAGGAATCATGAAGATCACTTCAAAAATGAGGTGAAAAAATCTAGTTCTGCTGAGTTAATGGATCAGAGTGGTACCATGCCAATGGTAAGATCTGAAGAACAGAATTTTCTCATTAATGAGGAGTCGCATCTGCCACCAGGTTGTTCTGTAGAATCTTTGGACACCCTAGACCATAATGATAATGTTGAAGACCAAGTGAATAATAAGAATGAGATCAGCTCAGTATTGGATTCGGAAAGTATTTTGGTTCTGATGTCGAAACGGAACGCTTCAAGTGGAACTGTTTGTGAGCAAAGTCATTTTTCTCACATTAAGTTCTACCGGAATTTTGATGATCCTCTTGGAAAGTTTTTACGGGAAAATTTACTCAAGCAGGTATGTGAAACTCATGTACTCGGTTTAAACTATAGTGTTCTTGTGGAAATTTTAGGTTCATGTTTTCCTAGATTGCACGAGAAAGAAATGTGCACTGAGTATATCAAACACATTACGCATTTTACCCTATATTCACACTGTTAGAATTGATACCACTTGTTGTGACACCAGTCACTTGGATTGAGATGTTGAAGTTATATGGCAAATTAATAAAGTATTTGATCAAGAACAAA
>CAIGRL010262939.1:0-10122 GCA_903798325.1 Fraxinus xanthoxyloides | reverse complement strand
GGGTGTTAATTGATGAACATGATTGTGCATATAATTAGATGCAGTAGTTTTGCACGCATAGGGCGCTTAAAGTTGAGGATGAAAAATAAAAACGGTGGAAGAGAAGAAATGATAAAGGGCATGAATGTGGTGTACTATATATTTCTTTCTTAACTTAACTCGGGTCATATTCGAAAAATACTTGTAGCATGTTTATCAAAAATATGTTTTAATCGGGGTTTATTTATAATGTGGTGGCAATATATTTACTCTTTAATATATTATAGATACGTGATTCATCCATTGACATGCTTATAAAAGATGGCAGCTCACTTGAGTAAATCAATTTTGAAATTCACATGTTCATTATTTTGAATCTTAATCGAATAGAATTGCTCGTTGAAGTTTCGCAGTCTATAATATTATATTAAGACGCGTGGTTCCTTCTTAAAAGCCGATCTTATTAAAATAAGCTGCCAAAACCCCTGTATATTAGCCTATATTTTCATCTTTATTCCTTAATGAATCCTTTTTAGAGAATGACTTCAAAAGATGGATAAGCAAATGATAACATATAAGTTTTACTTTTGTGCATATAGCAAAGGAATTTTCCTCTCACAAATGTGAGGTTTAACTTCTTCCATATATACTGGGCATTTTCAATGCAATTGATAGAGATGAACTACAGAAATAAGATGTCTAAGAGGTATATCAATTAATGACCACGAAATAGAATAAAGTAGCATGGAACCAAATTTTCAGCACAAAAATAGTCAATTGCTTTAAGCACACGTCTCTTTAAAGATAAAAGATAAATTATTTGTCATCGCTCATGTATTTCTTTTCTTCCCTTTAAAACCCTACCCATATTGTAGCTTAAAATATACTTCGAGATATACAATTTGAGATTGGGACAACCATAACCAAGGAAAGAGGCTACTCTAGATGAATGTTTGTCAATGAATAATTCTATTTCACCAAAAAAAATTCACTAGAAATCTTACATGGAGGTGGGTCCTACTTTTAATAAAATATTGGAAAAAAATGTGGGTCCACCTACTTTGTTTCTTATCTGTTGGTTTTTTGTATGTACAACATTCTATACACACGGCAAAACTGATCTATGGAACGTGATTATGCTAATTAGACAACTTCTTGGTTGTGTTTTTAAATTTGTTGTGTTGTTTCAATCGTTACGAGAACGAAAAAAATTGTTGAAATTATGAGAATAATGAAAAAAAACTTACAGAATCAAAACAAATTGAACCGAACCAAATCGATTCGAATGGTTCAATCCCATTATCAAGTTGGATCCGACCATCCCATTTATATTGAGCTAAACCAAATATTTAGTCCCTATTTGACATTTTTTTAATATTATAAATCGACCATACTTTATTTTTAATCACAAGTTTCATAGACTCGCGAAGTTATGCTCTTCAAGCACACTGCAAACATAGTTGTACTACAAGATTCAAATTTTGTATTTGAACCACATTATTTTAAAAGAATGTATTCTGAAATAGTAGATTGACGGAGAATGTGTGATTGAAAAAGAAGGAAAAATTATCGATACGATAGAAAATATTATTTTATTAAAAATTTGTGGTTGAAAATGAGAATGAGAATTTTAATGTATTTAAAACATGGGCTTTGCTTCTAATATGCAACACAACTGTGTTACTTGACCATTAGGCAACTTTCCACCAAGTAATGGTACTAATATGATAAACTTTATTTACTAATTTTTATTATTGAAGTCAACTGCAAAATTTGCATGGTTTTTGAAAGTCCACCAGGAGAATTTAAATTATACATTTTAATGGATTTAGAAAGCCACCCGATATTGAGTAGTCTACTGTCTGCCAAACAAGGCAAAAACTTTGAATTGTTCAAAGACAATGTTTTTCTAAGCTTTAAAGTCAAATTTACTTAGATAAGTTATTTTTAACTTATTTTCAAATTAAAAAAATGTAATATTAATTTAAAGTAATTAATATAGAAATGCGAAAACAAATAATTTACTATTTTTAACTTTGATTAACAAAAAATAACTAATTTTTGAGCTGCCAAACATGTGGATTTTGTTGTGCTTAACAAGTCTAGAAAAATAAGTTTTATTAATAAAAATTAATTTATAAAATTTAATGTTTAATAAAACAAGTGATGACAACCAAAATACTTGTGTTTGGCTAGTGCTTAAGAAGTTTAGAATATTGAGTTTTTTTTTTAGTAAAAAGAAAAGGTAATTTTTATGTTAATAAAATAAGTAATTTAAAAATAAGTTTGATTCAATTTTTAGCACAGTCAAACAACACGTGTAGTTAAAAACTAAGTCCCCGTTTGATATCCATTTTATTGAAAAAAAGAGTTTTTGAATAGTGATTGATGGAAGAATGTGTGGTTAAAAAGTAAGAAGAATTTTTAGGTTTGTGTGTAATATTATTTTATTGATAGAATATGTGTTTAAAATGGAGAAAGAGAAAAAGAATGAGAATGAAAAAAATGGATGCCAAACGGGGGCTAAATGTACTTTTCTCGATAATGCAATGCAAAATCAAATACTCTCAAGTAAAGTTATTTTTAGTGGAGTGTTTGGTGAGAATTAAAATTAGATTTTTAATAGTTTGTGATAAAAAAAATTTGAAATGTGTGGTTGAAAAGTCGTGAAGTCCATAAAAGATGGTATTAATATTGATTGTTTGACTTTGACTTAAATTAAAATATGATTTTAATACATACCAAACACGGCTAGTCTTTTTTAAACGTTCAATTTATAATATGAGTAATAGATATGTGAATAGTAACGTGTTTCATTTGGTAAATTTATAAATGGGTCCACACTTGTTAGCATATGATTATTCAATTTATTTTTAAGTTTAAATAATATTACTCAATTTATTTTTAATTTTAATCAATGAAAAAAATATAGGAAAGTATATAAAGGTCGACTTTTTAATGAAACTGCAGATGGCCCCACACTTGTTAGCATATGATTATTCAAACATATTTTCCGCTTTGACCTCTCCGCGCAGCTCACTACGATACATACAATTACAAGCACAATATCTCCGCCAACGGAATTTTCAATTTTTATTTCTTTTCTTCCCTCAAGAAATGCAAGACTTTTCCAATTATGTAGGTACTTCTAACTCTGTGGCGCTAATGGTATTTCTGTTCTAATTCATATTTGCTCTGCAGATTTAGACGTTTTTCTTCTTCTGGTAGCGTACATGCATCGTCTTGTAACACTACATTTTTTTTTAAATAATGTTTTTGCAGTTTGTTAATTTGTTATTTGTGGACGTTATTTTTCAGAGATTCTGGAAAGTAAAGATGTGGGATTTGGAAACAGCACTTGGGTTGATAAATATTGATGGGCATGCTACTCCAAGCAAAATATTGAACTGGTTGTCATCTATTTTTGCTGGTATTTTGATGTGCAAAATTGTAAGTCGACCTTTCTGGATTAAGCTTTTTTGCCTGTAATTTATTGCTGGGTTTGTATTTTTATATATGTAATATCAGTTTCTTGCCCTTTTGAAAAAATTGTTGATGGAACGTGGAAATCGTTTGATTTTGTAATAGTATTTGTGTGGATTTCTGGTCCTTGTTATTGGTAGATTGTTTCTTCAGTGAATTGTGAGGGGAGAACTGGATTGACATAAAGTCAATACAAAAAATGAAGGGAGAGATGACTTTTCAATGTTTAATCTGAAGTGTGTGCGCTAGAAACATACACTATTTTTTATCTCTTCTGATTCTTTTTATTGTTTGGTGGGTCTAAAGAAAATGTGGTGAGTGGGGTGGGTGGAGGGAGGGAGGGAGGGAGGGACCGAAAGCAACAAATTGAAACCACATTCATGAGGGAAGATGATTTATCACTTTCCCAAATGCCCGTATTAGTGATAGATCCAGCAAGAAGTATTAGTTTTAGGACGTGATTCTATACAATTGCTGAATGTCTTGTTTGTTACGATCTTCTTAAAACTTGGCCCTTTTAATGACAATGAATAGAAAAAAATGCCCTTTAACAGAGTCTTATTTCTGATCAGCATACCTTGGTCATTTCTGATGCCCCTTAAAGAGTTCCAATTTTGTTGTTGAAGGTTTATGACTTAACAGGTACGATAAGCACTTCATTCTTCAAGGGATATAGCAAACTTAATCGTAATGAGAAGCTTGACTGGAACAACAGGTTATTTTGTTTCTTGTGCCTGTTTCTGTTTTGATGTTATGATATGGTTCCCCGTTTCAAAATGAATTTTGAAATAATGTAACAATTGGAATTTTCTTTTTGTGGCAGGGGTTTCTCCACATTCCATGCCATCCTTGTAGCAGCTGGTTCTTTGTATCTCTTACTTGGGTCACGTGTTTTTGATGGTGCTCACAACTTCAATATAAACACGACATCGACTTTATCGGACACCATAATGGGGGTATGTTACTGCAAGTGGCCATGTCAAAATTAACTGAACATGGAATTATAGTTTCCTAATAGTTTTGGTTACTTCTTATTGGCTTGCATCAACATGACATTGTAGATATTTTTCTACACACGATAGTGCATGGCTATAGGTCTCGTTACCCATGAGAGAGTCATTTCTTCATTTCTTTCTTTATGCGACAGAATCTGTGGTTCGTTGCAGGGAGATAAATTGAAAATCATTTTGCCTCCTTATGGTTATGGTGCATAACAACAACTGACTAAAACTAAACTACATCTGGAGTTAATTTAAAGACAAAAATATATCAATTGAATTGGTGATTGTCTAAAGTACCAAAAACCCAGATATGTCTTATTTATGTAGGCCTACAAAGAGTCGTAGAATTAAGAAATACCTTTATTGACCACATGTCTGAAGATTAGGAAACAATATGTATAAAACATTCTTAACTTGTAATAGAATACATTAAATAGTAAAACCTGTTATTAATCAATAGTCTCCCATTTGTTTCCTTCTGGTTCCCTGTCATTTTACCTCGGTTGATCAAAACTTTTGTCCATAAAATAAATTAGCAAGGTGGTGATGAGATACATCTAACCACATTTAGTGAAAGAAGACTACCATGCTTGAAATAATCTTCACCTTTAGCAACCAAAAAAAAGACTGATAAGAAATGGAACGTTTAAAGCTTTTAAAATCCATAAATGAAGCATATGAAAGCAATGGAATTGCAGTGGGAGCGGAAGAAAGAAGACTTCTAATTGAGTAATCATAGGCAAATAACAAGCATTCTTAGTATACTAACAAGTCCCACGAACAAGAAATGGATTTAACATCCAAATCCTATGGTCAAGTAATTAATATGCACTCAGTTTAGATTTAAATATTAGAAGTATTCTGTTAGAAGAAGACTTTTGAAATAATTGTAAATATGGACAGAAAATCCAGCTGAATAGATTAATCATAAGAAATAGTTTGAAGATTAATTTGATTCTCGTGTCTAACACATGATGCATCATAAGAAATTTTTGAAGGGCGTTATGACGACCTTAGAGTCGAGTTATGAAAATGTCCACTATATTCCATATAGCAATCTGATTTTCTATTTATAAAAAAGGTACCGAAGATATATAGGTCCACGAAAGGCGGATGAAGCAATAACCTAATTGACTAGGAGTTCCTAATTTGGAACTTGACCAGTATATATTATCTGTCTCTTATATGATTGCTTCTCATTCCCTGTCAAATTATTGAGAAACCAACTTTCCTGTCTTTATATGTCTGTATATCATTCTGGGGAACTAATTGACGTACCAACTTTCTCATCGTTATTTAATTTTTATAAACTTCTTCAATAATTTCTTAAATCAGTTATTTTTTCTTCTTGACTTATGTTTTTATTTTGATTCTTTTGTTTTCCAACAATACAGGTTTCCATCGGCTATTTTATATCGGATTCAGCAATACTTCTTTATCACTTTCCTGTTTTAGGAGGTCTGGAGTTTGTAAGTATATCTTAAAACATAAAATATACTCACCATGTTGTTGTTGAACTAGGAAGCACTTTGATTTATCTGATCCCTGGCAATGTATTTTAATTTGAAAATACTTGTAACTTTTTGTACTTTTACTGTATATGCGGTCTTATCTATTTCCTACCCATTTTTGGGAAAGCAAGTTAGTAGCAAGGCCAAGTTGGAATATCATTCTTTTTCAAGTTTTGGTGTTAATTGGTGGATTCAGCTTGTATTGTTTGAGAGAAGTTATTATCATTTGCATTGAAATGTTGTTTATCTCTTTATTTCTTGAGAATTTCAATTCGAATTATTTCATTTCATTTGCTAGGTCTTACACCATGGACTCTCTATATATTCAATCATTCTATCACTTCTAAGCGGTCAAGCACAAATCTATATACTGATGGTTCTCTTTTCTGAATGCACAACTCCTTTTGTTAACCTAAGATGGTGAAGTGATTTCGATCTTTTCCTACCCCGTTCCATCTTTTAGGTGTTAAACATGTACTCATCTCTGTTACAATACATTCAGGTATCTTGATGTTGCTGGCCAGAAGAATTCCAAGCTTTACATCTTCAATGGTGTGGCTTTGTTCTTTGGGTGGTTGGTATGGTCTTTTATACTTCAGAATTCTGCATTTTACTCTAAAATGTTCAGTGTTCTGCTCGATCATATAATCTGCACGTATTGTAGGAGAATGGAAACTCAACTTATTGATCAGTTAACTATGTGTGGATGAGTTTCTAAAAACTGAGATTGTTATGCACTGCCCAAAATCTGTCTACCATTCTTTTTTGGTATATCTATGGTTTTTTGAAATAATAGAGTTTTATAAATGAAATCCATTTGCCTCTTTAGTTCCTTAAGAAAAAAGGTGCCGGGAGTGTCCGGGGCATTTTAGGATTTCACTAGGAAAATAGCTTGTTTATATAACGTTTTCATAAGTATGATTTATTTGAATCAGCCTTACAAGCAACTTATAACATTTTATCATTAGCCTGCTCTTTTGGACATGATTACAGCATTTACCGCCGACATAACCATCTTATTTTACTAAAATGAATTTAAAATAACATATTTATATTTGTGACTTGAATATTCATTACAGTAAGTAACATGTAACATATTTGTGAATTGCTGTGCATGTGGAAAATATTATATTACATTTTAAGTTGGCTGTCTTGATGGACGTTTGTAACACGTAGACTTTTGATCTTCAGGTTGCAAGGGTTCTTCTATTTGTGTTCCTTTTCTACCACATGTTTATCCATTTTGATCAGGTAACTCGACAATCCCTGTTTTAGTTTTATCAATAGCCTTCAAGATTAACATATCAAACTTCAACTTCTGAATTTTGAAAAAAATATTTGAGATTTTGAAATCATTGAATGTCGTATTTGCCTTGGTCTTTAGCCCGTGTTCCTGGTTAAACTTGATGCTAAATTGTTGCATTAGATCTTAGCCAATCTTGTGTTATGCTAACTTGAGGCAATTTTTAACTAGAAGACTCTTCTATCTGCCATATTTGATTACTGAATGATAAGAAATGGTTCGATCTGGAATTTTCTGCTATAAGGGACATAATGTCCATTAGTATACCCTACTCTTTCATCTTATTTAAAGCTGATGTTTGTTGAATAGGGGGATATGATAAGAAATCATTTTTTTCGCCCCATAAGCTTGTTCCAAAGGAGAATATAAGAAACGGAAAGAAGAGAAAAATCTGGAGATATATGGATGACATCTTCATAGATTTTCCCCTAATTGCGTGCAATCAAAGGAGCCTTGTTCCATATTTCCGCGACGTGCTAATCTTTATTTTTTACATAAATTTTTGAACATATAGTTTTCCTGAGGACAACTTCGCCTCCAACTTCCTATCTGTTCACTTAGAGTATGTTTGGCATACAATATTAAACATAATTAGACAGTACAAATTTTAAGAACTTTTTTTCTTTACTACTGTCTTCACCTTACCGAACAAATCACTAGGATATCATAAATTGCAGATTGTAGATAGTCGTACTTTATACTTGCTATATCACAACTTTCTAAGGGGTAGAGGAATCCTGTACTTATGTGGTTTTAGTTGGACAAAATACTGGAAAAGGGGCAGATGATTGAAGAAAACAATCTACACCCCGCTTATGGAAAAAGAAAAAGGGGTAATGAGAATTTTGAACCTGTTCCGAGGTCTCAAAATTTTCTCTCTGAATGCACCTCTAGTTGCAAGCTTTACTAGAACACGATACAAGGTATTCTTCAGGTTGACCAATAAAGAACCTTATAATATTTTTTTTTCTATTTGTTCATTCTTAAGCGTCAGAGAGTTTTTCCAGATGGGTTGCCATTTCTCAGTTTCTGTGGCTGTCAACAACCATCAGTTATCCTCCTTGCACCAAAAAATGAATAAGTAGAAAAAGGATTGTGTTTACTTTATCTTTTGTTCTTTTCAGGTCAAGGAAGTGTTTCCATTGGGCTTTTACAGCTTGCTAACAGTAGCTCCTCTGTTGGCAACGATGAACACATTCTGGTTTTGGAAAATAGCCAATGGTTTGGTAAAAACCTTGAACAAGGCTAAACACAGTCCGTAGCATTCTCGTTCTTGCTTATGAATATACATCTCGACGTATGACTAGCGCAAATGTCTCACTGGGATACTCAACATACAAGCACATAGTTTAGAGTATGTAAAACTAGTGCAGGGATAACGAACATTTAAGGGTGCTTTGTCGAATATTTTTTTCTAGAGAAACCATGTCGTGTAACTGAAAAGTTTGTTGCAGCTTCATGTAAATTGATGCTTTGAAATGCCAGAAATTCAGATAAAGATTGTTGGGCATGAATCTGGATGTCGTAGTTGTTTGGCACATCTCTTTAACCATGCAGTGTTCATGAACCTAATGGTCAGAGTTGGCAAGACAAAGTTTACATTCAATGTAGCCCTTGTTTGAGCTCCATTTTAACGAGATTTTAAGGGAAAATGTATCTTGGAGTAATGATCTTAAAGGAAAGTTTTAGGTTTACATGTAATATTATTTTATTAAAATATGTGATTTAAAAAAAAAATGCATTAAAATTTTTATGGAACTCGGATGGAAAAGAACCAACATTGAACAATTAGTTACTATATAGATTGTTAGATGTATGAAGTTTAATCGTGCTTTATATTTTCTCACGATCACAATTTGACATTCGCAAAAAGGTCGATGGGTGTGGGGTATAGCCCACAGGCAGGAAAATTTAAATATTTGTAGGGATAATATTGAAGTTCACTCATGTATTGGCTCGACCTAGTATTAATTATCGGTGCTCAATGTTGCAATAAAATTTGCAATTCAACAGCATAAAATGAAATTTAGCGAACCCAATAAGATATAGATAGAAGTTGGATGACCGAAAGTGTAATTTTCTCGAAGCAAATTATGCTACTATTTATTTAACTTGATATTTTATCTACATGTCGGTCTCCATCTTTTTTTTTTTACCATTCCTTCCCAAGTTAATATGAAACAAACACATGAGTACAATCATTTTACCTTGCTTGTATATAATTTTAACTCGACTTCTGGTGTGACAATTGCTAATTTACTGGACAATAGAATTCAATAATTAGATTTGTTTTCGTGCAAATAATTGTATCCTCTTTCGATCAAGAGTTCGAACAATTTAGAGATCAAAAGACTGTGTATCACCCTATGAAATAGACGTCCTTTAGATTAGGGTAAATTAATGCTTAATATTAATTTGAAATAAATGGCATGTTGAAATTATTAATTTTCACCAAAAGAAATTAGTTGTGAGCTTTACTATAGACATTAATTTGGAGCTAGAAATGTCTATAGTGAATTAGGTAATATAGAAAGAGTAAAAAAATTGAAGAAGAATTTTCGAAGCGACAAAAATTAGACAAGGTGGGGACCCACGTTGCATTTCGTTACTATATAAAAGAGCCAATTTCCTTGTTTATGATAAATATATGGTCGAGAAATTTTAAATATCAAAAATAATTTTATAGTAATTGTGAAACATAAAGTCGTGATTATTTATGTTTCTTTTCAATCTCAACTACATTCCTTTTTTCGAACTTTAATTTTCCTACAACGTTTTATTCGATATTTCACGATATGAATATCCATTTGGATCGATTTAAAATTTTTTTAAAAAAATTTACAAT
>CAIGRL010262937.1:0-10199 GCA_903798325.1 Fraxinus xanthoxyloides | reverse complement strand
AGTTTATTTTATTTTTTCTTATCCACATAAACTCCTTTCACATAGCATACTTCGAGCATCAATTTCTCATTCACCCGAGCATCATTTTTGACAAGTAAATATATGATTTCGATGTACTCACGGAGAAGAACACAAATCAACTTTCATCTTTCAAAATAGCCAATCGGGTCCCACTCAAAATTAGTGCCAAAGTCAGCCTTCAACTCATTTTTTCCAACATAATGATCTGAAATATGCCTACTGATCTTACAAATTCGAGCTCATGTTCCTTGATAAAGTGTTTTATTTTTACAATAATCAGGTACGAGACTGAAAAACTCCAACGAATGCTATACAGATAATCATCAGTAATATGGCTTGAATAAATTATACGCGCTGGTGGATACAAAATACCAATATGTAATAAGATATTGTTAATAATGTTGAAAGTCTTTGATACAAGAAGTCAATAAGCCAACTGCTACTGCTGGTGAACTGTGCTTATGATGATATACTCGTATACCAAAATTATCTACTAAAATTCACCTATATACACTGATAATATCACAAAACTCGTACACTTTGAAATACTCCTCAAATTTGCATACCAGTTTAGAGATGAAGAAACAGGGAAAAGGGTATCTGTAACTATGGCCGAAACTATGATAAACTATAATTCAAGAGTGGAGTTTTGCATATGTCCCCACAATTGACTCTCTCTCTTCTCCGAGTTCTGCAGTCACAAAAACCACTTCCACCAAAACTACAGTAACATGGCAGGAGCTGTGTTGCCACTTTTGATCTGACATTTTTTTGACGAATTTCAATCAGCAGTATGAATTCATATAATGAAAGACTGTTTTGGCCCTTTGCGCAAATGCTTTCTCCTTGGATTAGCAGTTAGAGCGAAAGAAAGGGCATTCATGAGCTCTGCATCCTCAACATTAACTAACATGTTAGCTGCATTAGGGTTGGCGATGAGTAGTTTTGCCACTAGATATCCTGCAATAGACCAAGTCTGAAATAGGCGTGCCTGTTTCCCAATGAATCTCGCTCCTTTGGTGTCATAATATTCAGGCCACTTGTCTGTAGCTATACGTCTCTCGACAACCTTGATTGCTTTTTCAGCAATCTCCGGTCTCTTCATCTTTATGCACGCCACAGTCAGCTGAAATTGGCACATATTTATGCATTAGAAGAAAATAATTACCAATGATTCCACAATGACGAGATGGCATCAATTGAAAATCACACAAGTAAAACCATATCAGCCATCACAATAGCTTTAGCTTCCTTAAAGTTACTTTTTTGTATAATCAATGAGTTGACATTGCCGATTGCCATAGCAGTATAATAGTTGTATTAAACTATCTTCCCATTAAGCTTCTCCACAGATTAAACTATCCAGTCATGGGAGCATACAAAGCAGTTCTTATCTGAACACAAAAATTGGTATTGAAATGGACAATCTTGAAATATACTTTATAGATGAATAATCTATATGGCAATGACACAAAACAAAGGCTGCAGGATTCAAATTTAAGGAGAGAAATGGGACTGGACACAAAAGAAAAACTATTATGTGTCCTTTAAAACTAAGGACTTATTTTCGCTGAACTAGTATTTTCAGCATTATCTTGATTTTGCACTGGTATCATAGCCAACTACCATCCATTTTCAACTCAACTAAATTATTGACATTTAATTTCAACTGGAGGGAGCGTTATTTAATGACTACTGAAAATTATAAAAACAAACCCAACCTGCCAGAGCAAAGTTGGCCAGGAGCCTCCATTGTGGTAAGACCAAGGACTGCATACAAAAGCAATAATTACATATCAATATACCTATCAAAATGGATGACAACACACCACAGCATTAATATAGTAACATTACGTGTTCTTTGGATCACAGCCTGTAATAATTCGCCATTCCTCGCCCTCAAGAGCAGGGTAACAAATCTTCAGTGGCATGCCAGCCGCTAGATCTGACCATTTGGCTTCAATAAAATCTAGTATTGCGTGTGACTGATCTGTGGTTGCAAGACTGCTTATTATAGCCCAAAGGTTGCCAAGTGAAAAAAAACGGAAGTCCATATGAGCTGGTTGTAGGTTTCCAATAAGATAGCCTCCTCTGCGAGGCATCCACTCCACAAGCCAGGGAGGAATCTGATCAGGATAGATGTTGAACTTGTTAACTGCATCAAAGGAGTACTCCTCCGTCTTATAACGATAGATTTCATTTAATTTCTTCATATCAATCCAATAATATTCCCTGATGTGGAACGACATGGCTACTAGACGATTGTTAAGTGCCCTGAAAAGGTCGGCTGATGCTTCCTCTGGGGCAAGCATCTCACGGGAACAGAGTAGAGCTGAATAGAATAATGCCTGCCAATACAGTCAACAATTATGCTATAGTAAACCTTTTCGAAAATCATTGTAGCAAAATCAAACATGTATATGACTCTATCTCTTTTACATGGATTAGGACAAATATTCGTAGAATAAATACACAGTTTAGGTGGGTAAGTTTCACAGGCTAATGATTTCAACTTATTTGATTCACTACTTAATGGAAGATACTGAACTTTTAATTTGTTGGATATTCAACAAATTAAACAGAAACATGTGATAAGCTTCATGGAAAATTTTCTCCTTCGACATCAACAAATTAACATCAGGATGAACATCTACCAAGGAGGATCAAGATGTTTTAGTAATTGGTAGATGTTCAACAAAATACACTATAAGCATCTGCTGGAGGAGCATTTTGTCCTGTTGAAAATAATACACACGCTCAACAAGTCTTCACAGAACCTGGCTTGTTGGTGCTGTCTTACACACTTGCACAATGCTAAGGTAGCAGCAAATTCTATTCCAAGTAGACTCTAATAAGCTTTTCAGAAAAATGATATTTCCAACTTGTATAAGTTTTAACAAACAAGCATGTGCCAATAATTAGATATCGACTTAATATGGGCAGTAAGCTTCAAAGCAGCGATAGTGACAACTGCACCAATGACAGTGAATTAATGTTCCTAAACAATATCGTCTTTGCTTATCTGACATAAAAATTATTCATTTCATTTTTTCCTTCATCTCATACTATTGCATTTCCTATTTTGCCCGACAGAAGAGCTAATGCCACAGTAATTGCAAAAGCTAAGACATTGGTAGCTTAATGTTATTGGAAACAGAAAGCAACTCAAACAAATAAAAAGGCCCAGATCAGCACATCAAAATGAAGAAACATTTATTAACTTCCCAAAACTACAATGATCATTTTCCGTATTAAGACAATCAAACTATAACTTCAGATTACAAGACGGGAGCAAGAATGAGAATATAACTCTTCCCATGAACCAAACAGCACACATTCAAGCAGGGGGCATGCAGATAAGAGGGAAAGGAATGGTGTGACGACCCCGAATACTTGACTATTCGAGTGTCACTAAATAAAATTCGATTTCCTTTTTTAGGGGGAGTATTAATAATTGAAAATTGAAGAGAAAGTACCAATAATTATCCACAATTTTTCCTTTGTTTTATATAAAGGTATTGATAAAGGAATAAATTATTGTACCAGAAATTAGAACTTTAAGAGAACGTATTAATAACCATCCACAATTTTTCCATTTTTTTTTTACAAAGGTAGTGATAAAGGGAAGAGTTATTATACACGGATTCATTATTAATCTTATTCGTGTAATATGAGATTCTACGGTATTGCAAACTTAATCTCTAGTTGAGTCATTCACACTAAACTTAACGTGCATTTAAAATCACATATACCATCTATATATCTCATGGTTTCTACATTAATATAAAATCTGAAATTGAGGTCTTCTCTCAATAATATCATATGTATAATGGTAAACACTTATAATATTCAAAATTTCATATTGTTAATGATTTTTATGCATAACAAGCCTAAATAAAATCGTAAATAACATTCATTTTTTTTTTTTCACGATATTCATGATTGCTATTTCGTGTAATAGGCATGCTTTCATAAGTAAGATGACATGAATACTTAAAGTGCATACATACCTGGTTCAAGGAAGTCGAGCCATGGAGGATTACATAATGGCTAGTGACTTAGAACAACTTAATTCTCATTTTAAATATCAACTTATTTAAAAAAAAAAAAACTCAAATCATAATTATTGGACTCAAACTAATTCTTGGACTAATGGTTTTATATAGTATTAGGCTATTTAGATAATAAAGCCCAACTAAATAAACCACTTCAAAAATGCACTCTTATAATATCAAATAAAAACCTCAATAACATATCAAATAAAAGCCAAAATTCCACCCAAAATGGTTCAGCCCATTAATAGGAATAATTTTTTTATAAGAGAAAATTCGTAAAGTTCAAAATTTTGAAAATATATGTTAAATCTACAAAATCAATTTAAAAAAATAAAAAATAAAAACTCTTAGCTCTTATACCAATTGTGACGAAAAAACGCGCGTTTTTTCGTAACAATCCGACTTTGCGCCAGAGCCGTTATCATATCGTACGTATTGTTCGCTTTGGGAGTGCCTAGACCTATCCTACCCCTCACGGCTTTTTGACGCGTCCTCAGAATTTGAACCCAAGACCTCCATCATATGGGATCAAAAAGCCGTGAGGGATAAGATGGGCCAGGCTTTCCCAAAGCAGACAGTACGTACGATATGATAACGGCTCTGGCACAAGGTCCGGTCGTTACAAGAGTATAATAATCATAATCAACATAATGGAAACACAAGAATTTTACCCAACATATGTGGTAAGAATTCTTATGTGTAGCGCTACTAAACTCCGGTCCCCTTAACATAATCATAATCATATTGTACCATATGGGACCCATAATAATTTTCTTGAAACATAATGATAATTCAAACATAGGTAGCGTACTTACCATGAAACTTAAAAGAAAGAGTAATAGAGACTAAATAAAATTGCTTGATTCCCTCTTACAATTTCCATCTAGGCTATGTGCGTGTATATGTGTGTATTATTTGGACTAAAAAAATAATAGTAAGTGGTAGCATGTGAATGTGAATGAGGGGCTTAAATATGACAAGACTAGGCATGCATCATTAAGGAAAAATCCATGATGGCGGAAAGCTATTAATTTTAACATTGAAAATTGTTCCTTGAAATTTGAGAAATGAGCAAGAATTCCTCTCATTCCTCACGTGAACACTACATTCTATATGAATATGACAAAAATATATATCAAGGATTTCTATATAAGGGTTTGACCAAGCATTCAACCCTTTTTTAAAGAGCAAAACTTGTCGGAATTAGCATTTATACTAAATTTGCTACAAGGTCCTAGAAGATGGATTAACCCTCAAATAAGCCCCTAAATTTTCAATTCTCATAATTAGACCCAGAAATTCAGGTGTGGGTGTTATAAATGGAGGAGATGATTGACCTAGATAAGAGAATACGGAAGGTCTATTAATGACTCATACTTCAAGAGAAGAGAACCTGAATTTCCAGTGGGTGTCCATGAATACCCATGCGACGATCTATCATGCACGAACCATCTGTCACCAACAGAGTTGGAAACATGTCAAAACCATCTGCCAAACAAAGCTTTAATATCATCTTGATTCCAGTTTGCACATCGATTCTTTCCTGAACTGAAGTGTCTCCAGAGCATTTTCCATATGCCCGTAATAATATGATCCACCACAAACCTGGGAAACAAACTCATGATGTTAAATATGTTAAAATATTCACAATGTGCAGATCAACAAATCATCAACTAACCAGAATCAACTGGTGCTACCCGACCAATTGCTGCCTCACCAAAGTCAGGATCTAAGACCTCTTCAGTTAAATCCTCATCACCATCAAGTGGAACTGTACGCACTTTGAAGCTCGCTGGCATCAATCCTTGTCCAGGACTATGGCAATCCATGGTTTTCTCCCAGCTCTGGCGAGACCACGAAAGAGGTTTAACAAAATGATAGTATATATAAATTGGAAATACATGCAATTTTATAAACGTCATTACCCTAGCAAAATCTTTCATATTATCTACGTAATGTGAGTCAAAAACTATTTTCAATTCAATTTCTCATTTATTATTAACCATACCTTGCAGAAGGGTTGGGGAAAAGATGGATGCTAAATGCTTAATTTCTTACGACATTATTCTTCTAGAAGCAAAAATAAGAAAAATGAGAAACTACGCGCACGCTACTGTTAAGTATGAATTTAACCTGATTCAAAAGCTTTGGACTTACTACATACAGGTAATTTATATATAAATCAGAGTAACAAAACAAAGAACCTGTGTATAAAAGTATATCAGCAGGGAAACTAAAAAAAAATGCCCTGACATGTTAAAACGGTATCAACCATCGCGTATCATGTAATGATGTATGCTAGGATGAACAGTGACAAACAAGAAAACAACCACTGTGCGTACAGATACATGTTATACTGAAAAGATGGTTCTTAAAGATCGAAATCAAGTTATAATTTGTTATCCAGATATAAAATGGCACAAAAATGTAGCCCCTAAGGAATTATGCACTTGCTTTAAGTTCAATTTAATAATTTAAACAAAAAATGTTCCATACAGAATATGTACCTAAATTTTAACAAACCACACAACTGATGCAAATATGTATGTTTCAGGATGAACACCTGCAACTGAAGAGTGTGAAGGATGAAGTTCCGAACGATTTCGTAGTCTCCTTTTAATAGGAAAGCAATCCCAGACGGTATGAAATCACGGATAAACACTTGATCATAGTTGAGTGTGTTTGAGTTACTTGGATCATTGGCAGCAATGGTGCCAACTGGACTGCCGCAATAATAGACGATGGACGCGCGCAACAAAGTCCATGCTTCATCCTCAATAGAATCTGCCCCAAATATATTTGATGTAGGAGCTGTCAACCCATCATCTGATAAAAGATTTCCATTTTCATTTTTCAAAGGCTGATTGGTCAGACCATTCACCAATCTCCCACTTCCATCTTCTAGAAAAGCCTCCCTATTATTTTCAGCACGGCTGCATTTGCAACGAAAGGACTCTGACTGGGTTTCTTTCTTCTCTCCTTTAAAAAGACCATCTAAATTTCTTATTACATGGTTTCGAATGTAACTACCATCATGTCTATCCTTTCTACTTTTGATGCAATTTATAGAAGCAAACTTCAACCTCAAATTTGAGTGGAACTGCGGTGCAAATGTTCCAGACAGAATTTGCAGGGCTGCTTCTGAAGCACCCATGACAATATGAATTCAGAATTTAGTAATCCCCCTGGTTAAAAGATGGATGTGTTGTACCTATAAAACTTAAAATTCAATCTATAAGTTATATTAACATATACATATGAATAAAAGTATTTAAACTCGAACGAAAACTTCACCATCATACTAGAGATGCTAAACTAATAGATGACGAGTTATGTTAAGTAAATTAACAAAACCACCTAGAAACAATTGATATATTTGACTTCAAAGGACACTACAATTAATATATTTCAATATTTAACTGAAACCCTTTCAGAGTTACTAAAAAATAAAGAACGACAAATGATCAATCTGACGTGATAATATCAAATATGAAATAAAACACGAAAAACTAAGAATTCATTTGCTCACGTGATTTATGAAGTTGAGTTTAATCGCAGGATGATTTCTGAATTCTTCACGAGAAATTATGGTTTAAGGAGGCTGCGGAGGGTCCACTGGCCGTGGGCGGTGGTGCTCTACGACAGAGAAGCTCAGCCCAGGTAGAATGAAGAAATAGTTAGGTTTATCGTTTTTCGGTAATACCCACTGTATTTAATGACACATGGGTCTTGATTGGTAAATCACACAGCACCACTTGGCAAGCTTATTGAGTAACTGAGTATGAAAGTGGAAAATAAAAGAAATAAAATCAATTATTTGTGGATTTTGGAAGTCGTAAGTTGATTTTTGTTTCCAACGATTCTCTCCTCGAGTTTCTGTAAAAAAGTTACTTTTCAATAAATGAATGATTGATAAATAAATAAATAACATTTATAAATTTTATAAAATATACTACTAAGATAAAAGTTTGATTTCGAAAAGTAATTTTTCATTAAAAAAATAAAAAAAGCCCAAGTCAAAAGGTATTTTTCCGATAATAATTGATAATTGTCACTACTTTATAAGATAAGACTTATTTACACTCCCGCATATTAAAAAAACATAATTAAAAATATTTCATTTGTCTCATTTATATAGAATAATTTTATTTTTCACATGAATTAAAAAAAATTTATTTATTGTTATTTAAAAAGTAATTTTTGTCAAAATCTTTCCTAATTTACCTTTATTTAAATATCAACAACTCATTGTAAATTATTGTTGGAAGTAGTAAATAAATTGAATTATTTAATTTTCAAAAAGTAGATATCATCACAATTGTACAAATTCAAAATTAAGTGGAGAAAATTGATTATAACTAAGCAAATAAGAGTATATTAGTAAACAAACAAAATAAAACATTCTCAATAAAAAAATAAAGCTATATAATTGGGACAAAATAAAGGAAAATCGGCATATATAAATGAGACGTAGATAGTATAAATTTTACTTACATTTTTTCTTAATACTAGTGAGACACACATGCAATGCACGTGCTACTAGTGTAGTTGGCTATTTAATAGTGTGATTGTAAAAGTTTAATGAAACAAACATCAATAAAGCATCGGAAGATAGATTTCATCATCCATGTACAAGTAAAGCAGTATTGTAGTTAAAACCTTATTTTCTTCATCAAAAGATATGATGCGTGCAAACAGAGAAAACCACGGAACACTTTGGGAAGACATTGCTTCATGAAATCAAGTTCTTGGCATATGACATGAATGTTTTATTATACAGTATAAAAATTGGGCATTCAAACATGTAAATTAATAGGTCATTTTCTCAAATGAGTCATTTCAACTCAAAAGTATATAAATAGCAAAACTCATATGACAGCTGCGCTACAAGACGAGCCCATTAGTGGGAGACATTCAACATAGAAAAGTAACTTCTAAACTTCCATCAGGGCAACATAACAAAATGTCAACAAAACATAGAAATGTAAATAAATCCACTTACAAAACAACCTCTTGATGTAATTCTCAATTAGTCCACTTTATTAGAAACTGAAAATACAACTCCTGTATTAAATCCATTTTATCTCTAATGATTTACTCAATGAATTCATTGGAGTCAGAATTGTACTTAAACTAAATGCATCTAAGAAGATTACAGTGAAGTAAGATACTGAAAATGATGAAGAATGGAAAAACAGTGACGGAGACACGGTCGTGTCTCTGTTCCCCACGACAACAATCCCGACTTAACATAATTAACAAAATCTTTCTTCTAAGTTTGGCAATTTTGTTTCTTGATAAAGACAAAGTTACAACCACGAGTAATCATTGTTAAACATTAAGAGGGTGTTTGGTAGAGATTAAAATCAGATTAAAATTGAAAAACTAGCCGTTATTGTTGACTTTTATTAAACGGGTGGGACCCAATAACGACTATATTTTCAATTTTAATTGGATTTTAAGTCGTACCAAACAGGCTCTTAATAATTAATTGCCACCCGAAGTTTGACGACATACTTCTAAACGTAGACGTACGTCNAAATGATGAAGAATGGAAAAACAGTGACGGAGACACGGTCGTGTCTCTGTTCCCCACGACAACAATCCCGACTTAACATAATTAACAAAATCTTTCTTCTAAGTTTGGCAATTTTGTTTCTTGATAAAGACAAAGTTACAACCACGAGTAATCATTGTTAAACATTAAGAGGGTGTTTGGTAGAGATTAAAATCGGATTAAAATTGAAAAACTAGCCGTTATTGTTGACTTTTATTAAACGGGTGGGACCCAATAACGGCTATATTTTCAATTTTAATTGAATTTTAAGCCGTACCAAACAGGCCTTAAACTTCAAGCTAAAGTGAAAGATAATACCACCACCTCTTGAGACGCAGACCCATCCATGACTTTTTGTATATTAGGCTCCGACTTTGGTGGAGCTAATGCATTGGTTACATCATCTTCCTCCTTACAAAATATTTATTATTATCACATTTTAAGTTTTTTTTAAAAAATTTAAATCGATCCAAATGGATATTCATATCGTGAAATATCGAATCAAACGTCGTAGGAAAAATAAAGTTCGAAAAAAGGATATTGGAATGAGATTGAGATTGAAAAGT
>CAIGRL010262913.1:0-15656 GCA_903798325.1 Fraxinus xanthoxyloides | reverse complement strand
TATGCATGTGATTGTGTGAGTATGGTGGCCTATTTCATACATTCGAGAGAAGGGAATAGACTTGACGAGGTATTAGTCATCGCAAGGCCTGATAGGAGATGGAGATATACCTCTATACTTTGCGTAAATCTTTAAGTGATCACAAAAATACATGCATTCTTGTGAATTTACATTCGTCATAGGGATATAGTCGGGTGGTTTACATGANTGGATTTTAGTTTTACGATTATTGACAATTAAAACATGTTTTGAGATTTGAATGACTTTTATTCACTTATTTTGTTTCCACAATTATTATGCATGTGATTGTGTGAGTATGGTGGCCTATTTCATACATTCGAGAGAAGGGAATAGACTTGACGAGGTATTAGTCATCGCAAGGCCTGATAGGAGATGGAGATATACCTCTATACTTTGCGTAAATCTTTAAGTGATCACAAAAATACATGCATTCTTGTGAATTTACATTCGTCATAGGGATATAGTCGGGTGGTTTACATGAATAGGTCCAACAATTCTCGAGAGAGATTGTTGGATAGGTTAGGATCATCGATTTTTCAAACTATCAAGCATGTTGTCGATATTGTAGAACTAGATTCTAAGGTGAACATTGCATGAGGATTCGTACTCCTAGTACTTATTTGTTATTCATAAGAAATATTCACTTTGCATTCAAACTTTTACTTGCATTTAGTTAGTTGGTAAAATTTAGTTAAGTTGCATATACAATCTTTGTTTAGTTACAAATCTTTATAATCAATTCAAAAAATCTATAGATTCAATTAAAGTTTCGGTAATTAGAATCAAATTAATTCAATCTCTGTGGGAACGATATCCAGAATTCTCAATTCAACTTTATTACTTGTTACGAACTGTACACTTGCGGTAATTTAAAATGAACAATTATTTTTGTGATCGGTGCCTCGTATTCAACTTCATTATTTGAAGCCTTGAAGTCGAAGGATAGTGCTTCGCAAACAGTTGATTGTCGGGGCTAATCAAAACAATTCAAGCGCCTGATCATATTTCGGTCGAGAAGCCATCTACAAAAGAGTCTCCACGGCTAATGAGGAGGAGATTCTTCTGTTGGGGCCGAACTGAACTCTGCGACGAAGTCGGCGAGGGCCTGGCCTTTCAAAGAAGAATGGTGTTTATATCTTATATCGAATTGGTCGAGTTCTACAGCCTACTTCGCCACCGACTTGAAGTGTCTAGTTTTTGCAAGATTTGTCTTAACGGATAGTTGGTTAAGATTTCAATCGGATGCTCCAAGAAGTAAGGCTTTAGTTTCCTTGCTGCTATCACCATAGTGTAAGCTAACTTTTCTAAGGGGGAACATCGAAACTCGACCGCATGCAAGACTTTGCTTATGTAGTAGACTGGATGTTGCACTCCCTTTTCCTCCCTTACTAAGACAGTGATGGCGGCATGGTCAGATACTGCCAGATATAATATTAAGACCTCCTCTGCCTTTGGTTTCGACAACACTTGAGGTTGTGCCAGTTGTAGTTTTAGCTCATCAAAGGCACACTGACATTCAGAAGTCCATTCGAATTTCTTTTCTTCCCTCAAGATGTTGAAGAAAGGTTTGCATTTGTCAGTCGACTTAGATATGAAAAGGATGAGGGCGACCACTTGCCCAGTCAAACTATGTACCTCTTTGGGCTTCGTCGAGGAATGCATTTCAATGATAGCTCGTATCTTTTCTAGGTTCACTTCAATTTTCCTCTGATTTACCAAATATCTCATGAATTTTCCTGAACTCACGCCAAAGTCACATTTATGCGGATTCAGCTTCACTCCATATCTTCTTAGGACTTCAAACATTTCAGCGAGGTATAGGTGATGATCCCTTAGATCTACGCTCTTTACTAGCATATTATCAACATATAACTTCATGGTTTTACCAATATGCTCAGCAAACATGGCATTGACTAGGCATTGATAAGTGTCTTCGAAATTCTTGAGACCAAAGAGAATCATCTTGTAACAATAAAGTCCGCGGTCAGTTATGAAGGCGGTGTGTTCCTTATCGGGTTCATACATGGGGATTTGATTATACCCCGAGTATGTATCCATGAAGCTAAGTAATTCATGTCCAGCCGTAGCATCTACCATTTGATCTATCCTTGACAATGGGAAGCTGTCTTTTGGGCATGCCTTATTAAGATCGGTAAAATCAATACACATCATCCAATTATCATTGATTTTGCTACACAGATAAACCCATTGTGGAGCAACTTCAGCACCTCTTTGTTTAAGACCTCGTATCTTTTTAGATTCAAAGGCCTTCGTCGTTGTTACAGTAGTCATATTGTATGGTCAAGTCCTAACTTGTGGCAAGTGATCTTTGTGTCAATTCCTTTCATATCCGAGTGATCCCATGTGAAGACATTAAGGTTTTTTGAAGGAATTTGATAATGTGATCTCGGATGGGTGGCTGTAATCCGTGACCGATCTTGAGCTCTTTTAGTTGGTCACCTGATCCGACCTCTATTCTATCCAACTCCTCTACGGGATCTCCACCCTTCATCCGCACGCGTAGGTCCAATAAACTGAGGTCAGACCTTATTGAACATATCATATAGACCTCCGGATTGATACTCACTTGGCACACCTCGGCTATATGTTTATTTTCCTTGACTTGCCCTAATCCATATAGGGTAGGAAACTTAAAGGAATAATGATACATCGATACAATCACTTTGAGGTCGAAAAACAGTGGTTGTCCCATAATGGCACGTATGGAGAGTTTGAGTCCATCACAATAAATTCTGCATTCAAGCTAATTTGATGTGGGGCTTCGCCGACCTCAACTGGGAGCTTGATCTTTCCTTTAACTTTAGTAAGGGCCCCATTAAGCCCTAGGATCATATTAGGATATGATTACAAAAAACTCAATGGAATACCCATCTATTCCAGCGTGTGGACATAGAACATGTTGAGGGAACTACATGTGTCCACTAGGACCTTAGGTATAACAATTCCTACAGTGGGCACCGAGATTGTCATGATACCAGAGTAAGGACAAGAGTCTGCATCCTTTTCTTCAAACAAGAGTTGATCGTCGAAAGAATTTTGGAGGTGTTTCTCTGAGATGCCGATCTTAGTAAGGTCGATAACAATTGGCCTTTTTAACTTATTCATCTTTGCTTGCTCATTTCCCTTCAACATGTGAACTAAGGGACTGGGTAAATCAACATTGCAAGCCCTTGCTTCAGCATGGTTCCCACGTACAATACCTGGTCCGCTTGGAGTAGGAAATTTCATATAGTAATGGTAGATCGAGGTCGCATCTTATAGCTTATGTAACAAGGGTCTCCCTAATATGCCGTTATAGTTTGAAGGGAGATCAACCACAATGAAATCTGCAATGATCCATCTTTGACAGGAGAATTCACCTAAATCCACACTTAAAACAATTTGCCCCTATGCTTTAATAGGATCCTTAGAGAATCCCTATAACATCCTACAATATGGGCTAAGGTAATGTTTTTGGATTCCCATTTGCTCTAGCGTTTGAGAATACAATACGTTTACCAAACTTCCATTGTCAACCAAGATCTGATGCACCCGCACCCCTGCTACAGTCATGATAATGACTAACGTATCGCTTTAGTCCTGTAGAACTCCGTATGAATCCTTTTCTGAAAACCCAAACGATTCCACATAAGGAGTTGTGCCGAACTCTGGTTCTATTGGTATCACACTATAACTTTACCAGACACGAGCGTTATGCGCCTACCTCCATCGAGCCCTTATGGGTCCTTCAAGACATTGATTTCCATTTATTAGAGTTTTGATTTCAGCCCGAACGACTGTATCCTGAGCTCGTTGGTTTGTTCCAAATTTTTTTGGATAACGATTATCTGTATGACTCACTTCTTTGGGTTTGGCCACAAATTCTTGTAAGTGACCTCGACGAATCAAAGATTCCACCTCTTCTTTCGGGTTTCCGCAATGATCAGTGTTATAACCCGAAGACCTGTGGTATCGACAGTATCTCCCTGAAGTTTTCCCTGGTATTCCTTCTTCTGAGGTGGAGGTCAACGGAATGTCTCTTTTTCCTCTGCTTGTAAGAAAACTTCTTCCGATATGGCATTCAGGGGGTGATATTCGTGGAACCTTTTCGGGAATGGTTTGGAATGCCATTGGTCTCTCCTGTTCTTTCTTCTATCGCGGTTAAAATTTTTATCTACTTGTTTGCCTTTCGTCTATTGTGAAGTTGGATGTTTGAATTTGGCTTGAGTATTTGGAGTTGGGTGATGGATATAGAGTTTGCTTTTCTATTCCACCAGCTGTGGGCAATTGCAGATTCCAAAAGGTAAGGTTTTCTTAGTTTTAAAGAGTTTATTACTTCAAAACATGTTTATATCTTTGTTTGATTGGTGTTATGTGATAATGATCATTATTTAGAATATGATCTATCTTAGCATTCTAACTTGTAGTTGGTCTCCTTGGCACAAGCTGGGCATGCTATCACTGGTGATATTCTAAACGCTGAAGGTAATAAGCAGAGTATTAGGTTATTTTGCCTCATGAGTACCATGCTTGAAGTCACATTAGTTCAACGGCTTAAGCATCCATCGCTAAGACCTATCTACCTCGCTCATTCACTTTTCTTCTTCGCGACTACCTCCGCCACTCCCTCCGGACGAAGTGAAGCTCACGCCTGTAAGTGTTTTATTTCCTTTTGGCTTTCAGATATTCATCTTCTTTACAATTGTTTAGGTTTATTAAGATATATAATTTAAGTCATCCCTTTGCACAAATTAATTTGACTATTGACAATTTTTTATCAATTGTTTGTAACTTTTTCTTCTTCCTTCTGTATAAAGAACTAGAGCTTGTTGAGCAGAAAAAGCCTGATGGCTCTATTGACAGAGGTAGTAAAGATTGCGACGAGTTGTGTTTTTTTCCTTTATCTTATACCAAGTTTGACCTACTTAAAAGTACATTTTTATGAGCTTATTTGGGTCGTAGGAGAAAACTTGGCTTTTTAAGAGCGGGCAAACATGTTACGAGTAAATGTATCAGGAAAATACTTAATTCTTTCTTTTAATATGTCCTCAGATGTTGTGCTTGCTCAAGTTTCTACAGAGAAGAGATTGTCTTTGATTAAAGCATGGGCAGAAAGAAATCAAAAGCTGAAAACAAGTAAGTGTTTTCTTGAGCATGCTCTGTTCTTGCCAATGATTTTTTGAATTTTAAGTTGTGTTTTTCAATTATATTTTATCCAACCAAAAGGAGTTTTGAAAATGAATCATTTTGTATTTGGCACAATATGCACAACCTTCCTATTCAAAACATCCATCACTTAACACTTTAAACTAAAGATTGAGTTATGTTCTTCACATATGTTCTTGCGTTCATCTTTATATAATTTACAAAGACCGATTTAATGGAACTCACTTTATGGCAAAGAAGGCTCCTAAAAAGAAGACAATTCACTTCTTGATTCCTGCCCATGTCATTCTTTTAGGTTTCAGTTTCATCAATACTAATCTGAAATATTCATTTTTTTTTGCCACTCTTTCTCTAGAAGTTACGACTTGATGCCTTCTTAATTGTATTATTTTGTGGAATTTTGTACAAAATCTGTTTCCATGGCTTCGATTTGGGGAAATCGGAGAATAAGTTGGGGTTTATTCAGGTGAAATTAAGGAAACTAGACCCAAAGAAGTAAGATGGAAATTGTAAACATTAGTAATAATTCATTGGGAATCTGGGATTTATCTCTTCTTTATACTTTTGGTATGATTTTTTGGATTATAAAGCTTTAATTAATTTAAAAATGAGTTATACGGGTCTTTTTCTCCGGAGCTATGTGGTGGGTGACCTACACCGCTTTGTCTGAACATTGATGAACTTCTAAATGTAATTGTATAATATTACTAAAATTCATCTTCTTTGTTTGGGAATCAAATGTTTGATCATTAGTCTTGAGTTGAAGGAGCAATTGCAGACGAGCAAGCTGAGGTCTATGGAATATGTTTCCACAATAATATCGAGAGTGTAAGACATTATCCAACTGTAGAGGAATGGTTAACACAATAGTTGTAATACATGATTAGCATTTTGCTTGCTAAAAATTTTTTTGAAGAGTAAATAATTTTCATTTCTGACTAGATTTTGCTTCACGAACCAAAATTTAAGTTGACATTGTCCTGTATATGGAAGAGAGTGAGTGGTGAGGAGCCTATGAGCATTCGATCCATTATTATTTTCCTATATTCGTTGGAAGTGAAGCAAATCGAAAGCTTTCTAGCTATGTTGAATCTCTCTACTTTAAGCACCAGGTTCTTTTAGCGCTAGTTATTGACTTGAACATTTGGTTCAATGATGTAAAATTCAAAATAACTCTGTGATGCTCACTCCGTCTTTTTGAGCTCTCCCAAAATTGAAGTTTTCTTCTTTGTATATTCGCATTCTAGACTTATGAGGAGAATGCAAGACATGCAAGTCATTCCACAACATAGTTGCTTTGTTTTCTGTTAAACATTTGCGTGTATGGAGTATGCATCTAACTTGTGTTGTTGAACTCACAACCTAATTTATAGGAGCGTTCACTTTGCCTTCATCTGTCCAGTCTTGTGCTTCTGTTTTGTTCTATGTAGTCCTATTAAAAGTGTGGAATGTGTGTTAGGATTAAGAGTTCCTTTTTACCTGTAATTACCACATTAAAAAATCTCTTATCACCACCAGTAGTTACAGATGCTAATAACTATGTTAGAAATGACTTGTATTCTTTGACCTACACGAGATTGATTATTGCAATCCATATTTAACCATACTCGGTAAATTTTCTAAACATCTTCTAATTATTTTTTATATTAGTTTGGACCAGGCGGGACACGTTTTATCTTTGAACATTTAATTGAAAAAATAACTTAAAATCACTCTACACTATTAAATACCCAACTAAACTGCAGCACGTGTATTGCACATGCGTACAATGGTTTATTTAAATAAAAGTTGCAAGTGGATGCATCCGTTCGGCATGTACAGTGAAATTCTTTTTCTTTTGTTCTATGATTGAGCCTCGGAGTTCACAAACTTCATCACAGACCCTTCCAACTTGATCAAGTGGACTTTAAACAAATGTTTTGCTGCCACAAATCACAATCCATTATCTTAGCTATAATTTTTAATATTGAATTAATATAAAAAGCATTGATTAATTAAAGAATTTTCCTCAAATATCCAATCAGAATCAAGAAAAAGCTGTATTGACAAATCATTTGTTACCTCTTATTAGAATGTTGTTAATGTCTCAAGACTCGAAACAGGCCCATATAACATTTAGCTATATAATAATCATGTCATGATATTTGCGTAGGATAGGATATTTTTCCAAATGAATTTTATATCCTTTCGATGCCATACAAAATATTATCGTTTCCTTAGCCATATTCCACAATTGAAACAGAGCTCATGCACAAAACCCTAATCCTGTCTTACTGTCTAATCTCTTCGCTTTTGTGAAATTAATTTGAACCCATTTAATTTCAAATCAAGGTAAGGAAACCCACTTAAATTCAAAAACTATCTTGTTTCGAATTCGAGGTTTTCTCGATTCTCCATTGTTGGCAGAATTAGGGATGACCTTGTTCTAGATTCCACGGTAAATTACACCTCCCCTTTTGTTTATTTCTTTCTATTTAACTCATTTTGAGTTGAGTATTTATCGAAAATAAAAAATCCATGCTTCATAAGTGATTCTCAGATATTTTAATAGTTATTTTTAAGTTTTGAATCTGAAGCAGAGTTCAATCTTTTGCATTTTACTTGTACTCTTCTTTTTGGGATTCATTCTGTCAGTTTGCTTACATTTATTTTGAGCCTAATATATGTTGGATAGTATTGATTGAAAGCATTTGTCGTGTCAATCTCCTTGTTCAAAAGCAGGCATCCTTGATAAAAGATATTAGCAAATTAACGCTGAAATACAACTAAGTTTTACTGAGTTTGAAAGGTTTATTCTAACTCTAATTAGATCGCTGTGGATATAGGGGAAAGCAAAGAACTACTTTGGCATGTCTCACTTGCTAAACCAACTAATAAAATGAAGTCTAATTGAATAAATGGTGCTATTCTACAAGGAATTTTCCATAGGAAAATTACGGAATAAAAGGAAATGCTCAAAAGGGATTCCTTTTATTAGTTACCATATTTCTGATTTCTTTGCTAAGTCTTTTCCGTATTGGAATTGGTTTCTCTTAAGTGATTTTTGTGTATGATTTAGTAATAATCAATCTAGGTCATAAATATTTGAAGGAAGAGTCAAATGTTAACAGTAATTTAGTGGATTTCCAGTGAGACTCATAAAAGAAATAGTATCTTCTATGTAGTGACTTGTCAGGGTTAATTATGCTAATGGTTACTAAAATTTTGAGTGATTATGGCAGTGCTCACTGTAGTTATTTTCTTATGGTAATATTAATTCAAGTTTTTTAAATGTTGCACTAATATTTATTCGGTCAAAAAAATTAACAATAAATCCTGTGTGGAACCATTAAGTGCTAACTTGTTACCAAACTACTTTATATATTATGCCAAGTCAGCAAAATTGGAGAATTATGAATTGAGTATTGAAAATATTCCGATAAAAATGTAATGTGTCTTTAATTTTGATCGAATTTTTGGACTTAAACCGTATAGTGAACTCATATTTTGTTTTTTAACTACGATTTTTGATGATTTGACATAATAAATAAAGGAGTTTGGTGACGTTGGCACTTAATAGTGCTACTTAGGATTTAATGTCAAATTTTTTATTGAGTGGCCATTAGTGTAACAATTAGATACTTGGTGAGTTACCGTAAGAAAATAACGTCAATAACCATTGGTGTAATTATCAAACTTTAGTGACCATGGAAAATGAAAAGAGTAAATCTGAACAGTTGATTGCTTGGAGCTAAAGCAAGATGCAATCTGGACTTCTAAATTTATTGGCTATATTCTATTCTCGATTTGCATATATTCTTCTTTTATTTTAGCACTCATTTATATGCCATTCCAACTTGAACCGATTGATGTATATCCTTTGCAAGATTTAATGATTATCACTGCAAATGCATCTCTCTGCTCCATGTTCATTCTAGGTTCTTGCTTCTTTAGCTTGATGTGATTTGTGAAATATGTTTTTTCTAATTGGAGTGAAATTTCATTTAACCATCTTAAGTATATTATTTTCAGTCTTAAGCAAAATTGAAGGAGCATGCTTAGAATTGCATGAAGCATGCCATTGATGAGTTCCTTTTGGACGTATGGATGAACGTATAGAGGGGAACTCCTATAAATTTGGTGATCGGCATACTAGTGATGTTGTAATATATCTGAGAAAAAAGAAAGGAAGACCGGAAGTCTTCTATTCACATTCTTTCATTCTCAAAAGCAACAGCAAATATTTTGCCGATAGACTTTCCGATCCAAGCTCTTGTTCTTATATATGCATTGAGTGCTCAGAATTTGATTACGATCTCCATGTTGAACTTCTAAAGCGTCTGTATCTTCCAGCGGACTCGCTGTTGGATTCCTGGGACTCAGTTCGATCTGCTCTTGGTATTCTTCGGGTGGCGTTCACTTTACACTGTGAAGGAATAGTAGACAGCTGTATTCAATACCTGGAGGCCATTCCTTGGGAAGACAGTGAAGAGGACGAGATCTTGAAAGTAGTTTCACAACTGGGTCCAATAGCCATGCCCATATTGGCGAGGATCCAACCAGTCAATTCAAGTGCAACAAAAGATGTTTACATCTCTGCTATACGTTTTGCCACTTCCGTTGATGATCTGTGCCCTCTATTTGGAGACGATCTTAGAAAATCAGCCCAAGAACAAGTTGAGTACATGCTTGGTGATGATGATGACATGCCGTTTGTTATAGCTGATGATGAGGTAAAATTGGAGACTAGAATTGGTTTGTCCAAGATTTTTTCTTCATTTGAAACAGAACTATCCTTCCTATTGGAATCTGATGCAGCAGTCGAGCTAGCAGAGAACAAAATAATGCGTAGGTCATCTGATCTGGAATGGATGTGCAATATTCTGCCCAAGATGGATCTAATGAAGGATTTAGTTGCCAAGTGGGTGGATATCTCTAATAACTTAATAGCCATTCTCGAAGCCCAGAAAATTGATTCTGTCATGTGGTGTTTAAAACTAAAGCTGATAGAAGTGACATCAAAAGTATTGGATTCAGTGGGATATGGAAATGTAATTCTTCCAGCTCCATCCCGAGTGTTACTGCTAAAATCATGGCTTCCTTACATAAGGAAACTGAAGCCCATTCTCGATTCAATGAGCAACAAGGATATTGCATTTGCTTACAAGATGGATGAAGACCTTTGCCAGAGCATCGAAGGGGCAATAGTGTCGTTAATTTCAGCACTACCATCAGATGACCAAGCGGACATTCTTGCCGACTGGATGGACACTGAACAGCTAAGATACCCCGACCTGAGTGAGGCTTTCGAGGTATGGTGTTACAGAACGAAGTCTGCTAAGAGAAGATTAGAGGAGGGTTTGGACACTCGATAATGCTGCTGCCAGCCTCTCGTAGATGACTCCTAGTTTTTGTTGTGTGGTTGATTGTTGATGCACTATTGCAAACTTCCAATTTTGCTGCTGTATTATCTTGACATTAGCATGATTTAAATTCTACCTCATTTCCTAGCAGTTTCCGAACTGCCCGTTAGTTTTTGGTCTAAACTAAAGATTGCACAGGAACAATTGACTTTTGTAATAATTCTTGCGTCAGACAATGCAAGAGCTGCCTGTCAATGAGATCAATCAATTGTATAAACAGTACAAGCATACAACATATGAAACAAAAATAAATTAATTAATTAAAACGTGGAGAGTGGAAACACAAGACCCAATAAGTTGTCCTTGACTCTGCATCCTCTTGAAATTTTGACACTTCAAGGGGACAAGGAGATGTGAACAACACATCTGGACTTGAAACGCAACTTCACGAGACGGAGTTTGTTAAGATGGTGACATTCTTGATTTCGTAAAATAGAAAAGGAATTTGCGTACTTTATAGATTAATTGAATTAGATAAATATCTCTCTAACACAGCATAACCTTCTAATTTAGAAGGTCCACGTGGTAAATTGCAATATGAGGTCAAGAGGAAAATGGGGCAAAAAAAATGAAGGTAAAAAAATAAAAGTTGGGGATAAAAGTGCAAAAAATACCCAATGAAAAATCGTGTACGCAATTCGCACAGTAGAATAGAATAGGCACGAAAATAATGTCCATTTGCTTGGTGGGTCAATCAGTTCCATGTTACCCCCACTCATTTCATAGAAGTGGCAATTGGGTCAAATAGCCCATTTCATAATACACTTTGAAATTTTAGTCTTTGACTAGAATAATATTTTTAAAATAAATATTTTAAATCATAATATATAAACTACCAAATATACCCTTATTCAACATCACTAAAAACATAATTTCCCATTTTCTCAAATCAATTAAATTCCCAAAATTCTAAATTTAATATCTTTCTTCTCTCTGCTTGATCCCCAAACCCTTCTTATTTTTCTCTTCTGTGGTTTTGTCATCTTCAAATCCTTCAACGATTCAAAATCAGTTGCTTACGTATTCTTGAGCAAAAGGATGAATTTGTTATGAAGGTTTCATCCATTTCCCAAGATTGATAGAACTGAAACTCGTGAAAGAGCACCCATATGTGAACAATCACTTCTAAGAACCAATTTCATAGTGGGCTATCTTCAGGTATGAATGTTTCCTCAATTTTTCACTTTTTACTACGATTTTATGTGAATGTTTTTAGAGAAATTAGTGCCACAAGAATTATATCGATAGAGTAGGCTTGTTAAGACCTTTGTTTTATTCATGTTTCTTGTATGTAATGATTAAGTTTTCAAATTCAATTTTCTCTTCATATTTTTTATTGTTGTAGGAGACCTAATTTATGATTTTAATTTTTTGATTACTTTCTCTTCTGATGTGCAGTATGTTCTTCTATATATTTTTGAAAATTGTGATCCTATCAAAAAACTGTGACATATTAGCGCTCCGGTTAAGTTTGGTGCTTATCAATTTGGGTCCAATTATGCAGCCCAATTTTTGTTAACTGTAGTTCTGACCCTGTGATGAAGCCTTATTAAGTTGAGAAGTCTGGCCCTTTTCAGTTGCAACTCGAGCCCAATACACTTAATCTCAATGGATGAGATTGTAACACGTGGATTAGATGTGGCCGTTGGATGCTCCTGACTATTTGTATTATTGGTTTGACTCTCTCATTTGTCTCATTCATTCGAGATTATTAGGGTTTTCTCATCTTCGTCTCTCTGTGTTCTCTCTCTGAAACTCTTGATTTTCGTCTTTAATCTTTAAGTCTAGATGTTCTTTGTGAGGTCTAGTGTTGATTGAGGCTTGGGTTGTGTTTCTGTTCTTATGTTGGCAGTAATATTTGATTATTTTGTGTATTCGTATTTTCTAGGGTTTCTTTGAGAGAATATGTTTTGGATCCGAGGGCTGTTCCTTTGTGGATCTATTGTACTGTAACTTTGATCTTGATAATATTGTGGTTTCTAGTGGATTGGAGCGATAATCACTTTGGTGTATGGTCAACATGGTGATTAGCCCTAATTTGGGTCTTGTTACGAGAATGTCGCAAATGATGACACAGTTTTCACCTTTCAGACTACTAAGGATGCTCCAAAATACAAGCTAGTAAGAGTCGATCTAAAAGAACACAATTTATTGGAGTGAAGTACTCAAAGAATCTGAAAAGGACATGCTTGAATCAGCTGTTGTCGTCATTGTCAATAAAATGGTGGTAAATTATTTGTGCGATGTAAAAAAATGTTTTGCAACTAAGGGACTTGAAAACGGGTTCTTTGCTCCATCATTTGCCAATTGGTATTGGATCAGTATCCGAGATTTTTGCCCGACGGAAGGACAATATCATCTTTATTAGTTTTACCAGCTTCCTAACCCCTGGCATTATATATGTGTGCAACCTAGAAACTGAGATCCCAGATATGAGAACGTTCCGAGAAACTGTTGTGCCGACTTTGATATGACAGAATTTGAAGTTAATCAGGTGAAAATTTGTAGTATATTTTCACTTCAGCAGTCGCAAATGTGTAGGATGATTCTTCTTGGGAGCCCATTGTTTAAATTCTCAATTTTCTTCTCATTTGTGGTATTCCTTTAAGTCCATGCTTAATTCTAATTTTTTTAATCATTCATGAACTTTTTAAATGGTAAATAAGTTGGCATTCTTATTATTCATAATGTTTAAGATTTCATCATTCCTAAAATTCTTTTGCTTTTGCCATTTGGTTTAAACCACTGTCTTCCTTTATTTACCATTTTATCTCTGTGCATATAAAATCAATATTCCCTTCTGGTGTTTTATGAATGAAGCATAGGAATTTGGGATAAAGGAAATATGATTACTTATGTCATAGATAAAGGTTTTTTGTGAGCATTAATACATCAATTGTTTAATCAGTAGAGTGTGAACGACTTTGTACATGTGGGCATACTTGCTTAAGTGTTTAAACGTGGTATTATTATGGGAATTTTCTATTTATGAGACATGTAAATTGATAATCTCATCCTATGAAGGCCATTTGGCTTAGGTATTTCAATAATATATTTTATGTACAAATGTTGGTGCTTCACTTTTGAAGTTCAGTAAATGGGGTTGCTTTAGGATTCTATATATACTTAAGGTTAGTAAATGTAAAATAAATATATTCTTTTGAGACCTAGGGATGTCTTTAATATTGGTGACCTTGTACTATCTTGTTACACATTCATATCCAATCACGTTTCTACCTTTATATGTGTGCAATGTTGTGTGCACATCTGAGCGACCACCTACTACGTTCACGTGTGAACTTTCAGGAAATAAAACTTTTATTTATGTTCACTTCTTCTTTTCCTACCAATAATGCATTCAAGGCCTTCAATAAATAAATTATTTGTTTATATTCAAATATCTTCATTACCTGCTAATAATGCATTCAAAAGTTGTTCTTGCAGTTTGATTACACTTGTTTTTGTGTTTATCTCTTATTCTTTTCTTTTTTTATCCTCCCTTGATTAGGGTTTTGTTTTCTAGGTTTTTGTGCCGAGTAAAGATGGTACACTGATACCTATGTTTATAGTGTCTAAAAAGGATATTTGCATGGATGGGTCTCATCCTTGTTTACTATATGGGTACTGTGGATTTAATATTAATATTAACCTTTCCTTTACGGTCAACCATGTTATGATTGCGAGGCATTTAGATACTATATTATGTGTAGCAAACATTCGTGGTGGTGGAAAGTATGGAGAAGAAAGGCATAAAGCTGGTGCCCTTACAAAAAAGCAAAATTGCTTTGATGACTTCATCTCACCAAGAAATGCTCGTGGAATCTTGTTTTGGACAAATATATCAAATGAAGTGGATAAGTTTTTCAGCCCAACTAGTCCACCAACTTGTAATGAGAATGATCATAACAAAAAAAAATGAGATTTGGTTTTCAATTGGTGATAAGCCAACAAGGTTTTCATTATACGAGTTCACATTGACAATATGGTTGAGAGCTAGTGAGGAGCATTCATTGGAGGCCCATATTGAAACTCATACCTGATGATATGATTGAATGTTGAAGGAAGAAATTAGCTACTGAAATTTTTGCTATGCATTTCGATCCATAATTGTTTTCTTTGTATTTTTTTCAACTTTATGTGGTCGGAGAACATATGACTTGGGTTCTAATTTTGTCTAGATGTCAGTGTTTTTTATGATTTAGTTGGAAAATAAGTGCATGAATACTGATTTTGTCTAGTTAGTATTGATTTTTATAATTGATTGATATGTTTTCCATTGTATGAATATTTCATTCAAACATTGAAGCAGTCAGGGTTAAAATGAAGTTGCAGTTTTTATGACATGTATATTTATGCGATGGAAAAACAGGTTGTATTTTTAACTACGCAAACTCACCCATATAAAGAAGGGCAGTTATACATTTAAAACGACAACGTGTCGTTTTGGATCACTAGGTCATGATTTCTCTACGAAACAAGTATTGAAATATCATAGATGACTTGTTTGGGCTGAATGAGCAAAAATTGTGCGAACTGAACACTGAATTAAAAAAATGGCAATCGTACATTTAAAACGTTCATGTGTCATTTTAGGTGATAGGTCGATTTCAATAGGAGATGTACTATGTTTTGTATACCCTAAACGGTAGTCATACTTGTAAAATGATATTATGTTGTTTTGGGTAACAGAGTCTCGATTTCACTTGTACACATTGAATGATCATACGTCCTATATTTTTGTATACTCTACCCCCTAAATGGCACCCTTACATATAAAATAACAGCTACCATTTTGGATCAAGGAGTTTCAAATTCACTCCAAAATTAGTAAAATAGTGTTTCGAACATCATAAAAGACTTGTACACGTTGAACAATATGTTGAAATATAGTTAAAATTTTCATCTCTAAATTTTCATGTGGTTACGAGCCTAAATGAACCGAAACGGATACTAAATGGGTAGAAACGTAACCATAACAATTAGATATCGTTTTGGTTCATAGTGTCTCGATTTCATCAAAAACTAGTCGATCATAGTTTGAAGCATCTTAGTAGACTTGTACATGTT
>CAIGRL010262849.1:0-14205 GCA_903798325.1 Fraxinus xanthoxyloides | reverse complement strand
TTTTTTTTTTTTTTTTTTTGCTTGTGGTCATAGTCATTCCTTTTGTGCATTGAAATGAATAACCACTGAATTGGTTTCCTTGTTAATTGGCTATTATGTGGGTAAATCTGACTCAAACTGGAATACTCCAGTTTGCTTTTCTCGTCTTTCATTTCTACATTTTGACAGTTAAGATAGAGAACTAAAGTAGCTTACATTCACTTTATGTTTGACATGATTTCTGTTTGTTTTTGTTTTAGTCAGTGTTCATTTCTATCTTTTATTTATTTGTTGTACTGGATGAACGTGTAGAAGTGAAATCTTGTAACCTAATTTCTAAACGTATCGGATTATGCTAAGAAAGTCGTTCTTTACATGGTAGATATCAACAAACAATTGATTATGAAATCATTTTGGTAATTTAAAGTGAATGTATCAGATTCCAATTCCTCATAGTTTGATACTATCCTTTTTCCTTTCAGGGATCAATATCAGTTAGCATGTCTATATATCAGACACTCTTCTGTTTTGTTTGCACTCACCTAACGTCAGGTGAGAAAGATGGGGATGCAGTCAAAAGAAGTGCTTGTGTTCATGAAATACATAGACGGACACGTTTCAGTTCACTCTCTGCTATTGGACTTCCTAAGAGCATATATGACCATGAGTAAGTAAATTGCATCCTTCCACTTTTTCTTCTCTCTCTCATGGTGGCATGTGGTAACTATAAGTGAACTAAGTTACTATCTTTGAAAGTAATCTGCATCTATGAATTTGACAAACAAATCGAAACATAAAATAATTGGGACATCTTGGATGATGATTGACTATCCTATGATAAGTCTCTGATGCTGTACCATTTGCTTCCTGATCTTGAATTTACAGCAATGTAAATGTTTTTCAATTTTCGTAAGTATTTGGACACTTCTGTTCACTTTGATTGGTAACAAGACTACGTCCGTTGTTGTATCATACATTTTTGGTTATAGGATCTAATTAGTAGACCAGAAATTGTACTTGTATAAATGAATGTGGAAAGGATCTTTTACCATTTGCAACTTCCATATTAGTAGCTCTGCTCAAATGACCTTCATCTGGTCGCAGGAGAATAATCTGGCTGGGTGACTTAAATTATCGCATCAATTTGTCCTATGAGAAAACAAGAGAGCTGATCTCCAAAAAGGACTGGTCCAACTTAATTAAGTATGATCAGGTGAAACTTGAATATTTCAGTTTTCTTTAATTGATAGAATAATTAATATTCAAGTCCTTCTCACTATTATGAGCATATATTTTTGTCGAAATGTTGACTAAAGATAGAATCTTCTGCACTATTTACTGACAACCAAATTCATAAGAGTTAAAAAAAGAAGACAAACACTAGCATTGAGAAATGTAATGATATCAATAATTATGGTCTACTTTTTTGACATTTATTGTCTTAATTAATGTTCATATAATGTGAAGTTGTCTTATACGTTGTTCCATAATACATTCACAAATTCCTTCATTGGCAGCTAATCAGTGAGTTCAGAAAAGGTCGTGCATTTGATGGATGGTCCGAAGGTACTTTGAACTTTGCACCAACTTACAAATATGAGACAAATTCCAAGTCTTATTTTGGAGAGGATCCAAGGGCTGGGAGGCGAACTCCTGCATGGTATGTATATATCTCGGTGGTGTTCTTTATGATGCAAAATATCTGATCTCGTAGACATCCAAATTATTTGTTTCTAGCATTATTCCCTTTAGTAGTCTTGAACCATATATCGAGTCCAATTGTGATAATTCTGCTTGTTTCTCCGGGTTTGTTTCCTCTCTACTAATATCAGCTTTTTGTGCGTGATTGTGTGTGTGTGCATGCGCTCCACTAATGTCAACATATGCTTAATTGTTAAAAGATTTTTTTTGTTTCTTGAAGTATTTTATATTTATTTTTTTATCTCTTCAGGTGTGATCGTATTCTTTCCTTTGGGACGGGCATGAGATTGCTAAGCTATAGGAGGACTGAACTTATGCTATCTGATCACCGACCTGTGAGTGCCTCTTTTTCTGTGGATGTTGAAGAATTTTCTTCAAGGAAGTTGCAACGAGCACTCACCCTCACTGATGCCGAAGTTGAAGAGAGAGATATTGGAATTTGTCATGGAATTAGCATGTTAAGATCAGCAGAGGTGAGTGTTGTACCATGTTCGATACATGTTACCAGGCAATTCTTTGCCCCAGTCTATGCGTTGGTCAATCATAACATTGATGCAAGCTAAATTATTATCGTTTGTTTGCTTGTTGAAGCAGGATGCATCTTATTGGGAGCGTTAAGTACATGAAAATGTTGATAATTCTGTAAGCGGGAGCATATATAAAGTACTGGATACATCATGAAGTAATGAACATTATTGTATAATCTTCCTCAGCAAACGTACCATTAAGGTTGTACATTGTGGTTAGTCTGTAATTTTCTTCAGTGTGTACTTTTGTTATCCTCACAATATGTGCCTGTAATAGATTGCACTGCAGAGAAATTTAGTTATCCAATGCATTTGGATAGTGCCAATGGTCATTTGTATCTTTGTAAATTAATCAATTTTCCAATAAAAATTGCTTGTTCAATATTTTAAATAATGCTTAGTTATGTTGGAATTAGATTGGTTGATATTACTATGTTTTTGCATGATCATGGGTCGAACCCTAAAAAGTGAAGTGCGAGCACACTCTGAATTCAACTAAAAGCGCATCAAAGGAACAAAATAAAGCATACATATGTCATATAATCCCACTTTTGAAGACCTTTCATTCTGGACCATCAAATACAAAACTCAACCAAATCAAGTAGATTTCATTCAATAGGGCTTTATATAGTCTACACATTTCATCAATGCAAGAACAACAAACTACCGAACACTGTTACCAGTACATAATTTGGGTATCATCGTTGCCCTATGTTTTTTACACCATCAAGGGAGTTGGAGTCTCTTCACTTGTTCAAGATTTCAGGCTACTGAACATTGTTACCAGTACATAACTTGGGTATCACCGTTGTCTATGTTTTTTACACCATCAAGGGAGTTGGAGTTGTTCAAGATTTCAGGCTTTTTCAACCAGAACTGCTGAAACCTTTGCCTTGCATATTCCATATAATCAAAGTCGATATGATTCACATATGCCTGCAGAGTCCAAAAATAGGCAAACGTATTAAATCGGCACTTATTTACACGTAAAAAAACAGAAGGAAAAATAAAATGAAAAACGCCTACCGAGATTAACCCCCACAATCCCCAAAAGATATGGCTTCCTAGAGTGAACTTCTCTATATCGTCAGCGAACTGCTTTACTTCAGTGTCACTGGGTTGATGGCCTGCATACATTAATGGAAATGTTAACTCATATATGTTAGAATGTATGAAACATAATTATAAAATCCTTGTGAAAAGGGGGATCAGAGTTTAATTCAAGAATATGTCAACTAAGATCATTGAAGTTTTTTCTCATGATTCAAGTTTAGGGGTCATTTTCAGTCAGTCAACCATAAACATTAGTTAAATTGCCAAGAATTGGATAAGGATGAAGTAACTTAGGATTAACATGAACGTCTTAATATCTGGTCCCCGTAGCAGCACTTTTTGTCCCTACAGACCAAACAAGAAATCAAAGGAAAATAAAAGAGATGAACAGGTTGTACAATTGGCCTTTCTCCCATTTAAAGGTCACTAGAAGGCGAAAGGGAAGTATGGTACTTCGATCATATTTTAGTCGAAAACTTAAAAAATATATATATATGAAAAAGGACACACCACGAACACGTGTATTGGAGTGTCGGAGTCCAATGTGTAGGACCATTGTCTACGCCTCATAGATTACGTATTAATAGTATTTGTCTTCAAGTGTAAGGTATGTTCAAAAATAAACTTATATTCCAAATATCAGGTACAATTCCAAACAACTAAGCAAATAGAGAACAAACCTGAAGATCCAAGGTATTTATGTATGAATCTTAGACGCTCCTCTTGATCTGTTGCCAAAGCCAGATAGAAATGTTAAAACAATCCGCTATTGAGTTATACCGCTTAATCCTGTTCTAGTTTGTCATATGATTAAAGAACGATACAATAAAGAACAAGTAAAACTCGCATAAAAATCCCAATCAAGGTAATGAAAATTACTCACCTGGATATTTGCTATAATCCAAGATATGAGGTGTCTCAGTGTGATAATCCGCTGCCATCTCACAGAAGTGATTCGCAAGATCATAAGCAATAGGATTGTAACTGGCATACTCATAATCCTGTAAAAGAAATAAAAATCATAAGAAGTCAGAACATAGTTTCCTCATCTGAATAATTATAATTATTTCATCATTTCTACCAAATACTTTTAAGAATCGAAGTAGAACTTACAATTAGAGTGATAGATTTTGCCTTATCATCAATCATTATGTTACCATATTGCAGATCATTGTGGCAAAAACCAATTTGTTGGTCGTGACCTGATAATGCATTTTCCAATAAGTTGATCTCCTTTTCTAATTTATCTAAGTGAAATTCCTTCACATGTTCCGGGGAGCACAAACTCTTGGCCTCGCTAAGCCAATTTCTGCAGAAGATATGAAGTCAGTTTATATAATCTTCTAATGCAAACAATGACTGTTTTGTTTGCAGATTGGTACCTCATTCTGTCCCACAAGACTACATTCTTTGTTCCCGGCATATCAAGATAATGAAATTCCTTCATTTTTGCAGCTATCAGAGCGGAAATTTCAGGGTCGCGAAGGTCAGCAGCTGATAGAGTCTGTAAGGCCAAAAGTAGACATGGCAAAAGAGACTAAATGATTAATTTTCTGCGAATTTCCAAAATCATAATAAACACGCCATCTTTAACCGCCTCTTGACAAAAAAGTTTGAAGTAAAACTCTAAAGACAAAAACTCAGATCGAATGATTCCTGAGACGGCATAACTTACATAAGGTTTTAAAACATTGAAAATTATATGTGGATCAAAATTGTAAATTGACTTCAACAACTAGATAAACAGAATTTCATCACTCTTATCACATCGATATAACATCATATGAAAGTATCCAACTAGAAAACCAGAGCATCGGAGTTTTTGGATCCATGTTGTTTTGCTTATCGAACTGTATACTTTAATTGTCTTTTGCAAACACCTCCATAATCTTTTAGAAAATTATGAGGACAAAATTCTCAAAGCTTTAATACGTATTTGGCTTTATTCTGTGCATCTTAATCACTTACACATGCTTTAGAATCTTTTTGCCGAAGTGGAAACAAACTCCACATGGTACCAATGACTAAATTCCTAATCTTTCAAAGGCACTTTTTCTTGGAGAAACACATCATCTGCTAGCAAAAATATCTTCTTCCAAACAAGAAAAACCAGAGAACTTACAATGAAATTGAGATTAATTTTCACATACCCTGGCATGAATGAACTCCTCGACTCGCCCCTCCTTGAATTGACCAAGAAGCTTAGGTCCATGACCATGAGTCGACATAAATTTAAAAGTGCTAATTTCCTCATCCCGGTTGAAGAAAAGCTCAACCCCTTCGCCATAAATCCTAACCAAAACCGTTCTTGGAAAAATTTCCATTTTTGTTGGCCAGCTTATTTGATAAATTTCATTAGTCATGGCACCACTCAAATGAATCACCTTCAAATTACATGAATCAAACACATCTCCCCATTCTGAAGCCAAAGTTAATAGCAGGTTCATCAATTCATCAGGCAAACTACCTTCTACAAATCCATTCGTCTTCACCGCCATAAAAAATCTAAACAATTTTCACCTTAACAAAAGAATAAAATTCTAATTAGCATCCATTTCATATATCAATTATCTATTGTAACCTTTTCAAGAAAATTCAAGAAAACTGATCATAACAGGTACCATATTCAATTCAAGAACCCAAATAATCCAAAACAAAAATGAATTCAAGAACTTACTTTGAGATAGAAATTGAAAGTTGTTGAAGATTTTTTTTATGGGAAAATGTGAAATGAAATTAAGAAGAGATAAAGCACAAAACGTTGAACAAAACTCCCCTCTATGGCTCTATATTTAGATATATATATTTGTAATAATCATATACACCAAGAATCTGCTTTTGCTATATGTGTGGCAGTGTGGGCGTCGGGGGTGGGGCGTACATATATATAACAGATTGAGCCTATCATGGTTTTACGTTTATCACACGCTTCGAAACTCGTACCTGATGATTGTCCAATAGAAAGTGGACACGTTGGCAGTATTGTAACGCCGGGGGAAACTGGGCACCTCAAGTAGAAAAAGTAAACCGTCATAACTAACGTCGGTACGGAACTGAATCTTCTCTCGGACAATCAAGCCGTTCGATGCATGACACGTGTTACGTTTCTGGTTCTATGCCTAACCTTATGAGAATAAAAAATAATATTAAAAAATAAAAAATAAGTAAATGAAATCCCTTTACCGTCCCTGTCTAACATTCCGACAATCTCGATCGTGGCAGGGAAAGGAGGGAAGCCTTTTTGGCCGATTGACATCCTCAATTGGGCTATAAGAGAAAAGATCTCAATATTTATTAAATGCATAATTATCACACCCGATCAAATTCGGGATAAATGGGCATGACTCGTGAAGTTAAAATTTTTAACTTGACACGACCGACCCACTGTGACAAACCAACTTGTGAATCAACCTAGACGGGATCAGATTGATTTCAATTTAACTTCCGTTTGGTCCTCATTTTCTAACCTATTTGTTCTTAACTTTATCTTTAATCACGTTTGTTGAAACCCACAATTTTCATCAACTTTTCAATCACACATTTCATCAACTTATACTAAAATCTGATAAAAAACTGATGTTTAGCTAAATCAAATAGAGGTTTAATTTTTTGTTGTCAATTATATGTGCTCCAAGGTCAACAATGAGGATAATAATTGAAAGAAAAATCAAGCTAGAAATAAACATTGTCAATTTTAACAAACAAACCGAACATTTGTTGTACAATATTACATTCGATCGTATCATAGTTTATTATTTAATAAAAGTTACTTGTATTGGCCCCTCTCACTAATTGGTGAATTCTTGCTTTCAAAGAGGCTAATAGTGCAACAAGAAAGGAGATTCCAAAAATGATTAAAGCGCCGCACGATGATCGATGAGATTTATATATGGACGGTGAAGACTTTATTAGCAATTTTCATATATAATACTGGGTCCCACTAGTGGGCCACATAAAATGGCATCAACGGTTGTATTATATGATATTTGTATACTATATTGTATGTAATAGTCAACGTGAAGAAAATGTGTCTCAAAATATCAAGAAATGGGGACAAATACAAATTGTTTTTAACTTTTAATGGCACGCCTACCTCATAGAAATTGACCAATTAATTAAGGGATAATTGCAACAAAAGTTTCAAATCTTTGAAACACTAACAGACTTTCTCCAAATCTTTGATTTATTGCAGTCATCACTCCAAACATTTTCAAACGTTATAGGTAAGGTCCTTTTCGATCGTTTCCGTAAAAAATGTCGTTAGTTGACCAAAAAAATTAAAATCTACCATTTTTTATCAATTAAATAAGAGTAAAATGGTAAATTTATAATATTATCATATAAAATATAATTCAAAAAATTAAAAAAGGAAAAGGGTAATAATGTTTACCTTCTCCCAAAACCCCCACGCCCTCCCCACCCCTCCTCAATAATAATAATAATTTTTTGAATTATATTTTATATGGTAATATTATAAATTTGCCATTTTATCCTCATTTAATTGGTAAAAAATGGTCAGATTTTAAACTTTTGAGGTCAACTGACTGCATTTTTATGGAAACAATCCAAAAGGGCATCACCTACAACGTTTGAAAATGTTAGGGCACGGCTGCAACAAATTAAATGTTTGGGGAAAGTTTGTTAGTGTTACAAAGGTTTAAGATTTTTGCTGCAATTATCTCATTAATTAATGATGTAGAGTTTAAAATGTAATGAACAAATGATTATTATAATTACAATGAGAAAATATAAACTCTCAAAGTGTAGAACTTAAAATATAGACTCTCAAAGTGTAGAAATTAACCAAAAAAATCCAAAGCTTCTTCGACACCACTAATAGAGTCTCATATGATGTAAAACTCAATTTTTTGTCATACTGGATCATGCACTATCGTCCAGAGGAATGTCAATGTATATACCGAGAAATAAATCCCTCGGAAGCCATCAATAATTTCGCTGAAGATATGAACTTCTGCCACTTGGTTACCTCTCTATGCTTTTTCTCTTTTGTCATGTCAAGATCAAATGAAAAAATATGAAAAAGCCTTGTAAATATAGAGTCAGAAAATCATTTGAATTCAAATTCAAATTCAAATATTGTACTATGAAAGAGACATGACTAATATATGTAATTGACTACAAGATTAAATCCAACCATTGAATTTAATTTATAGTCTATAATACATATCAACTGGCACAATCCTTTCAAATTATTCAAGATAAATACTCTTGTGCCAAGTGGATTTAAGTGATCCATCTCACAAAGGAAATTGTTTGTTTGCCAATTTTTCAAGATGGGATTGGAGAAAAAATGAAGAGAAATATTTTTGTACTCAATGTTTATAAAATGTAAGTATTTTTCAAAGATGTTATATTGTTAGACATTGATGATATTAATAATTGATGAAATCAACTTAAATATATCCTTATATGTACAACAGTAAGTCAATTGAGACGTAATTCAAAGTTCTAAAATCTTCGCTAGGAGTGGAAAAACGTATATCTATCTATCTATCTATCTAACTTTAACCCAGCGCTAGCTACACTAGATAAAGAAAGAAAGGGAAAGAGTTTTCAGGGTTCTGGCTAGAAATTATACTAAATGCAAATTGAGCAGGTGATTCTCGAAGTAGGGTTGCTAGTGTAGTAATCAGCTACACTAAAAAAGTACTATTAAAAAAAGAAAAAAATAATTAAATTTTATTTATTATACTAATTTTGTTGTATAATGATATTAAACTTGTCCAAAGCCCTTTTATTTGTCAAATTTTCTTAAGACGAGATTAAAGACAAAAATGTTATTGTCGAAGTTGATGTTTATGATTTGTAAGTATGGATAAGCTACCGTGTTGTTATCAAGCACCAATGGCAACATCAATTTATATTCGATTTATAGGATATACTTTTGAAAAAGAGTCATGCTACTTGTACAAAGTGAGGTTACAAAATTGGTTTACAAAATATATGTTCGCAACATCTTAACCAATGATTTAAAAAACAGTTTTTGAAATCGATGACCTAGATCTTGACATCATTTTGTCAACACACTTTTGTAAATCACATTTGTACAAGTAGCATAATTGTTTGGAAAATGTAGTTAGGTGGCTGTTTCATATGTTTAATAGAGATAGAAGAGAGACTTGAAGATCGAATAGGACAATCGTGATAGTGAAGATCGAATAGGACCATCGTGATAGTGAAAATCGATGACCCACCAAACTCATTCTCATCGAGAGACGCACTAACAAAATTTTAATTTTTTTTTCTTCGTTAATAAATATTATATCCGCCCTAGAATTCATCAATCTCTTTTACCGTAAGAATTCAAGAAAGGATAAAATTGTTGGTTAAAGTGACCTGGATCCAAATAAGGATGTTAATGGATCGAATTGATCGACTTGGCCCATGCTCAGTTTGAAACGAGTCGAGCACTGACTGGCTCGCACATTTTTATATTTTTTTAATTAAAAATTCAACTGATTTTAAATTTTCCTGACTTTAGTAGGAACCGATGCGAGCTAATGAAGTAGTGAGTGGCTCATACGAGAAAAACTAACTCAACTGGTTTCTAGGATGAGCACTCGGCTCGTGTTTGGGGCGAGCAACGTCCCTAGATCCAAATCAATGAAGTATCATTCACATATAATTAAGGCCTGTTTATATTTCGGACTGGGCTTTTCTATTTTGAACATTATCTTGTGGGCTTAATATGGTCTATGATCTGCATATAGTGTGGATGAGGCCCAATTCACCCCTAGCGTCCGGTTCCAGCACTGATGTGATCCATTTTTTCGACCAAGTGACTTCACCACCTAGTCTTCTACTAGAAAAATATCCACGTATGCAAGGGTCATGTCTAGACGAGCGAAGACTGATACTATTGTTACAAAAAAATTCGCAAAACTCGCACTTAAGTGGTGATGTGCACAAAAGACGTGGCCCCGATCCCAAGCCTTCATGTATAGCCCGACCTATTGTCCCCGAGCAATCATACCCCACAATTCCTCATAAGAGTTGTCAGGCCTGTCCCTACTGACCGGGTCTGTTGGTCGAGTCTTGGTAGGCCCTCAGACCTAATATTGATGATACTATTTTTCATGTCCTTATCTCGTGTCTTTTAGAAGTTTTAGTCCTCCCATAACTCAAATTTTCTACCTTCATACCGTCTAAGTCAAACTCCAAGAGGTAATTAGTATAACTCAATCACTTTATATGATAATGATAGGGTTTCCAAGTGTTTTAATACTTAAAGGATTCAGCCACCAACATCTGTACATACAGAATCAAGGTTCATAATTCAGGTACGCTTACATAATTTTCAGTTCACAACCTTACGCATAAATTCTCTCTCTAACTGAATCATCGGATGGACGACGATGACACATCCTAAGCCTCTGTTTCAGCTACCGGAGATTCAATTCTGCCTATTTGCAGTCATCAAAGGGATACTGTTCGTGTTCATTCCTTTGAGAATATTCAGGTGCATATTTTGATAGCATCAAGCGGGGAAATGGATATGTTAAATTGAGAAGATCGACATGTCAAAGGTTTTTCAAAAAGGAATCAGGTCAAGTTTTGAGGCATGAAGGAGTCGGACTGAAAATTTAGGGAGAAATGAGTTTTTGAATAGTGATTTTTTAGAGAATATGTGGTTGAAAATTAATTTCGAAAAAATGGGGGCCAAACATAGGCTTAGATTTTCTTTTGATTGGCCTAGTAATATTTTGCATTGCTGGTAGGCCAAGGAACACACAACAATGTATTTAAAGCTTGAGATAAGGACATCGATAAGATTGTTGCTTTAAAGAAAGTCCGTTTTGACACCAGAGAGCGTGAAATTCATGGCACGAGAAATTATGATCTTACTAAAATTGGTTCATCGAATATTGTGAAGTTTGAAGGATTGGATACTTCAAGAATGCAGTATAGTCTTTATTTGGCTTTTGATTATGCAGACGATTTAGCCGGAAATCTATCTTGACCGGATGAAAGGCTCACAGAACCACAGGTCGAAAGTTATATTTTTCTGAATCGTTTCAGTTTCATCGTTAATTGAAATGTAAAATAATTTTGGTTTCTAATTAAAACCATTGATGCATTCAGGTTAAATGTTATATACAACTGCTTTCAAGCCTGCAGTATTGCCATGAGAGGGGAATTTTGCACCGAGAAATTAAGGGATCCAATTCACTAATTGACGGAAATGGGACGCTGAAAACCGCGGATTTTTTACTTGCAAATTTCTACAGTCCCTTGAAAAATCATCCCCTCACTACTTATGTTGTGACTGTGGTCCAAAGCACCTGAGCTTCTGCTAGGTGCTACAGAATATGGAATTGGTATTGATCTTTGGAGTGCTGGATGTCTTAGCGTCGAGATGTTTGCTTGGAGGCCGACTATGACTAGTTGAACATAGGTAACGAAGAGTTAGGGATGGCAACGGGGCAGGTTAAGGTTGGAGCAACCTCCCCCGCCCCGTTACCCTTTTAAAGCAGGGCAGGGTGGGTCATTGCCTCATTTACTACCACGTTTAATTTATTTTTTTTGATAAAGTTTTTCATAATTCATTTTATTGCTCCCATTAATTTTTTAATTATTTCCAAAAGTTAAATCATTCAAACTTATTTGGTAAATTAAGACTTTTATTATTTGTCATATTTTTTAGATAATCTTAGTTGTCATTTTCTATTAAAACTAATGAAATTTCATGAAATTTTCTATTTAAAGTATTGAATTCTAAAAAAAAAAAAAAATTAAACGGGCCCCACCCAGTCCTCGACCCGATTAAGCAGGTAATCCCCGCATCGGCGGATATAGGATTTGTCGGATATTTTTTGTCATCCCTATGTCGAGTACTGTCAAATACAACTTATCAAACAATTCCTCAGTTCATTTCAAACTCTGTGGCACTCCTTCAGATGAGTATTACAAAAGACTGAAGCTGTCAAGCCTCTACAGGCATAAAAGTCGCGTATTTGGGAAACTTTTAGGAACTTTCCAGCATCTTCTTTGGGCCTCTCAAGCGTTCTTCTCGCTCTCGATCCTGCATTTCCAAAATGATGTGAGAAAATCTGAATGCTGAATGCATATTTTGTTCCATTATTGTGACCTTTCTATGTTTACCAGTAATATACACTGAGGATGGCGACCAAGATCAGATCTTTGATAAGATCAATTTGACGGTACATTAAAGAATTGGGATATCATTGAGATATAACCCCTTTCTATCAAACTAATGGCATGTTTGATACGGTGGATTAGACAATACTCAAAAGTACTACATAAGAAAAAGAAGCTTAATTCTTGTCTATTATACTATTTAATATAGTCTAATACTAATCTCTTTAACATAGGCACAAAACTAAAATAATGCAACTCTCACGTAGAGAGCGAAGGAAGAAAATTCTTGATGCTGAGAAGTAGAAAGATGTTTCCAAACAGACATGTTTATCGCCTTCTTATTAACAAAGCCGAACAATTTATGCTGAACTATTAATCGAGTTTAGAATATCGAATCCCGAGAAAAGCCATTCTGCTGTAAATACAATACTTTTATGAGGGATGTACTCCTTCTTAAGCCTTTACATCGGTACTTTCATGAAGCTATTCGCTCTTAGTCGAGCAAGAATAAACAAACCTGATATGTGAGTGGAGAATTCTAAGATATTAAGGTTGTCCTTTAGTAGGATGTTATTATCACTCGAGTCACTAGCCCAAGAATCGGCAAGCATCGGAAGAAATACATAGAAGTTGCATTTCATCCTATCAAAATCTATTGTGACGCCTTACAAAAAGCACAGAAAAGTGCAGATATATCATTTTTTAGAGTGGAACTGGGCAGCAGCACGACTAACAGTAGATTTTGATAGCACGACTACCAGCCTCCCCTGCCCAATACCAGAAAACGCACAACCAACTACAACAAAAACTACGATAAAATGTACAAATTGGATCGAGTCCAAAGGTCGGTTTCCACTAGAGAATTTTGAAAGTGTGAGCAAGAGAAGCCTATTGAAACTACATGCAGTTGATAATTAAGAGCTGTGAAAGATTAAACTGAGATATCTTTACATGTTATTCAACTTAATTTTCGTTATCATGTTTTTCTTTATAATTAATAATATAAAATCTTTGTGTTTCAATAGATAATGCAAAGATTGATAATCTAATTCTGACTATGCTTGAATACAGGAAGTTTACTGTACAAAAAAAAATTACTATTCTTTTTCTTGCATATTGCATACTTTTTCTTCGTCAAAGGAACAGATTACTCAGTCTATTTCTATAGCAGACATTATTCAAGTGCATTGTCTAACAGGAAAGAAAGAATACATGTTAAGCTGGGAACTCAAATTTAATTATTTGAAAAATACGTTCTTTACAATCAAGTAATCCATCGGACAATTAAGAATTTGCCAAATATATGGCTTACACTTTGTATCTGATGTCATCAAATTTGCTTTTAATCCACTTGAAACTCTCTCTTACAGATGCTTTAACTTTACCTTCTGTAGTAAACATGTTATATGCAGCAATCCTCTTCTTCCTTTTAATTTCTGGATCATTTGATGCTGCGAAAGCTTCATCTTTCGTGGTCGGGCCATTAAAAATGTACGAATTTGCTCGATCTTGAAACCCAAACCCGAATTCAGTTGAGCAAGAGGAAGAGTACTGGGGATATGATCTGCTTTTCTCCATGCTCATCTTTCAACTTTGATCATATGAAACATTTATTTCTTTTCCATCATTTATATAATCTCAAAAGCGTGAAAGTAATGCATCTCATGCAAAATAAAGTTGATTTTGGCGAACTTTTTGGTTCACGACTTTTTAGAAAAATTATGAAGGAGAGATCAATGAGTGGCCTCAATAGGTAATAAGTGTCAACATTAGCGGGCAGTATTAGTGATGGCAAAAAAGTATGTCCCGCCTCGACAATGCCCTG
>CAIGRL010262771.1:0-10262 GCA_903798325.1 Fraxinus xanthoxyloides | reverse complement strand
CATGCTCAGATATTCGTCAAAGTCAACTCAAAATAATCTCATTTGAAATCTTTCATTGGGCCTTTGACCCACCTACTATGCACCGTGTAGAGTTCTGTACAATATCAATATCAATAATCAATGATTAATAATCAAATGGCCAATCTGACATCGACACTGGCGAGTGGATTATCCTCTTGTGACCACTAGAAGCTCATCCCCTAACTACCCCTATGATCACCCAAGAAGTATCCCATCCATCAGCGCAAATAATTAGAGTATCACAAAGGCACAATAGAGTAGTCCACCCTCCTGTGATTACCAAATGCCCATCCCCTATCCACATTTGCAATCAACCAGGAAGTACCACCCATAGTGCCAAAACATATCACATAAGCATACCTCACATGCCTCGGTGTCCTAGTAGTGGTCAATAAAATATTTTATGAGAAAATCTCAATTTTACTATCATGTTGTGCATGCTAGATTTCCAACCATGGACGTATGTCGTGCATGCACATGAATACTCGTGAGCAAAATACTCGATGATCATAACCATAAAATGATACACAATGAGCTCCTTATCAAAGTTATGTAAATATTCCAACACTACTAGATCACAAAAACTATGTTCTTGCATCGCAGTTACAATTGAATTTTTGCTTACCTTTTTGCTCTTGTGTGCGCGCTTCTACGGAGCGTAAATTAAATCNAATCAACCAGGAAGTACCACCCATAGTGCCAAAACATATCACATAAGCATACCTCACATGCCTCGGTGTCCTAGTAGTGGTCAATAAAATATTTTATGAGAAAATCTCAATTTTACTATCATGTTGTGCATGCTAGATTTCCAACCATGGACGTATGTCGTGCATGCACATGAATACTCGTGAGCAAAATACTCGATGATCATAACCATAAAATGATACACAATGAGCTCCTTATCAAAGTTATGTAAATATTCCAACACTACTAGATCACAAAAAATATGTTCTTGCATCGTAGTTGCAAATGGATTTTTACTTACCTTTTTGCTCTTGTGTGTGCTCGCTTCTACGGAGCGTAAATCAATTCTCTTTTCCACTTAAAGTCAAAAAATCACATGTATTAACATCTAATATTAAACACAATCCTCAATTCGATAATCTTAAAACGCACCCAATCCCGTGCTACGTCCATTCATGCCAAAATAATTTAGATGACATTAACAATTCAAGTTACCTACTGCATTGCAAACTAGTCTCATAAANTTGTGAAGAAATCTTAATTTTACAATCATGTTGCTAGATTTTCAACTATGGACATATGTCGTGCATACACATGAAAATGCTCGTGAGTAACATATTCAATAATCATAACCATTTAATAATACACAATGAGCTCCTTATTAGAGTTATGTAAATATTCCAACAGTACTATATCACAAACACTATGTTCTTGTATCGTAGTTGCAAATGAATTTTCACTTACCTTTTTGCCATTGTGTGTGTGCGCGCTTCTACAGGATGTAAATCAATTCTCTTTTTCACTTGAAGTCGGAAAATCACATGTTTTACCACATAATATTAAACACAATCCTCAATTTAATAGTCTTAGCATACACACAATCTCGTGCTACATCCATTAATGCCAAAATAATTTAGACGACATTAACAATTCCAAGTTACCGATTGCATTACAAACTAGTCTCATAAATCACACTATTTCACGAGTCCAATTATGAACGTCAACGTCATCCAATTGTTGGTTTACCACCTAGAAATCCTTAAAATGTATTTTTCTTACCTAAAATATAAGTAATGTACATATAAAGGCTGAATCCAAGTTAAATACACAAATTGACAGAATCTGTTTCCAGGTTTCTGTTGTCCAAGTATTTTTCCAGTCCTTTTTTGCCCTCTTAACTTTATCGAATAACTCTCAAATTTTTACCACACTTCTATAACATGTATTAAAGGTAATCATGCCATAAATTAGTCACAAATGAAGGGTTTATAGCTTCAAAGGCATTCATTTTTACAGACACCAAATCAGACAATTTCCCTCATGGCTGTTTTGAGTTTTACTTGAACTAGACTTTCAAAAATTTGATTCTAACCTATTAAAAATCATTTATATACTTCTAAATCTTGTATAGAGACATTCATATTGATAGATATAAGTTATACCTAAGGAATTACTTAAAATCAAAGGTTAAACCATTCAAGTCTAGCAATCTACATCTCTGTCCAGGTTATTTGTTTTCAAGTTCTTCTAATTAATTGTCCCCTATTTGTGCCATCATAAATCGTAAAAACACCCCCCAACTGGATCTTTATCAAGTCCAGAGGTTCAAGAGGCTATAAAACTCTCAAAATCAATAAAGACGTACCTCAAAAAGTGTACTAATTCGGCTGCCCAGAACTCCCAATTCCCAGCTCTCTGTTTTCTATTTTCCTTAGCTTTTTTGCTTTCTCTTTCACTTGGGGATGACTTGAGGAAAACTTTGGGTTTAAGTGTCTTATTTATGGGATATATAAAGATTCTTAAGGGTTGAGGTCGTGCTTGACACTTAAGGATGAAGAAATTGGTGATTAAAGTCCAAGCAGGATGTAGCTTCATACGGCCATATTTGACTTTTCCTTCCCTCATATTTGGATCTTTATGTGACATATAAGATATATATCTATCCAATATAAGGTGCTAAGGCTTTAGAAGACGTGATGGAGGCCTTAGATTGAAGGAATTTGATATTACAGTGACAAATCATCACATGTTAAGTACGATGTGTCCCTTTCTAGTTACATTCTGATTTTGTACCAATCCTTGGACGGTTTGTAAGAAATTTAGGGATAATATGCTACATATTTGAAGTCTTAAAGAAGTGGTAGATGTTGATTATTCTTAAGTGTGAAGGAATTTACCATTACAATGATAAATCAATAGGCAAGAGGTGTACTAAGCATGAGGTGGTCTATTGGGGTTAAAATCTGATTTTGTACCTATTATTGTAGGTACAAATCAAGTATCCTTGACTCATTTTAATGTGTTTACAATCCAATTTACTTGCTTTAAGATCTCAAAATACTTTATGGAGCTAATTCCTTAATTGTCCATTTATTACTTACCCCGATTAACACCTAATTCTTGACCGATTTGCACCTCAATGTTTATGACGTCATATAAACCTTATCTTATCGCATTGTGATCATGTTACTTCATGACTCATGTCCCAAATGTGTCAATCACCTATCTAGGGTTTAAGGTTACCTTGATCAATCGAATGGAGAACTTGTAACTTTGTCTATACTAATTTCGGTCTTTTCAATATTCTCATTGCTTAGCAAGTCAATCCCCAACATCTAAATTAATATTTTTTTCTCTACCCTAGCTCAACATAAAATTTACCACCTAGGTCGAGGAGTAAAGGGCTAGCACCATACCAAGATCTTAAAACTTCAATAATCAAGTGCATCATTTTAAGAGAAAGCAATTAAGAAAAATTGATAAAAATGACAATATAAATAGCATGCATGAATCATATTGGCCAAAGGTGTAACGTGAATTTGGGGTATTACAGACTATAAGTTTAATCGTTTATAGTAGATTTTGACTGGCAAAGCACCCTAATTTTTAACCCAGTTGGGGTTTTTCCATGGACATTCCGCATGTTTTTTACTTCTTTATTTACTGTTTTCATATTTTGCAGTATTCAAACATATGGTAATTGAAATGTATGTTTAACCATCTATAGATAATTAATTAGTGACTTGTTGCTAGTTAATTACAATTTTTAATTCCTCATTTACACCTATTCACCCCCCTCTAAGTGTAGTTTGGACTGCGTAAATTTCAATTATTTAAAATTTTTGTACGTAACCTATTGATCAAATATGTAGTAGTTAGGAAAGATTCAACCCAAGATTTTCTAGCAAGTCCAAATTGAGAAAGTAAAGCAAGTCCCATGTAAATTATACGATGGTGTTTAAATTTAGCTATACCATTTTGTTGAGATATATGTGAACATGTACGCCTATGAAAAATACCATTTTGATTAAGATACTAAAATGAAAAGTGATGTACTCGCGCCATGAGAGTTGCTTTACCGCAAGCAAGTGAAACTGAATGAAAGAATTGAAAACATCATAGTTATTTGCATTCAGATACAACCATGTATAATGACTGAAATCATCAACAAATGTCACATAAAATTTGAAATCACAATTGCACTCAGCATGTGCGACCCAAACATGAGAATGCACCAATTCTAAAGAACATAATATCTCATGATGTGACGAGGGAAACGAATGTTGTATGGATTTACCAAGTTGGCAAGATTCATATACAACACCCTTTCTCATAGAACCATCAAGAGGAAAATTATTATGAAGAAAAATAAGACGTAAAACATACTCGGATGACCTAAACGATGATGCCAAAGAGAGCTAGATGCTTTGATGTAAGGATTTTTAATCGAACATGTGGGCATATATGTGAAATATTGTTATTAAATTAAAGGCTATCAAGTTCGATTAAGCCCGTTTAAAGTGATCTAATAAGGTTTCGGTATTTAGGACTTTGAAGCATCCAGTTACAATGTGGGCATTTATGTGTAGAGACCAGGCATGTTCCTAATTTCATGATGAGCCGAATTAGGTTAATAGGCCGTTAGTGTGTGTGTGTGTGTGTGTGTGTGTGTGTGTGTGTGTGTGTGTGTAACGGCTATGGTCCCCGGATCATACATTCTGTTCATTTTGTTCTGACTCTCATCATCATAGAGAAACAAAGGAACAACGTATTGATCTGAAAGACTAAAACGACAGGATTCATTCATTGCATTAATCACGTCTAATTCAGGTATCAGAGCTAATTCATGTTGAATCATTGAGAATCGAAGTTTTAATTTCGTTCTTGTGATAATTTCATTATTTTCGAATTTAACAATCCAGATTTTGTTTTTGTTAAATTTGAATTTTTTTTCCGACATGTCTTCTATAATTTCAGTTATGTTTAAAAAATTAATTATTGCTTGACGTGTGGGCTGCAGCGAAGTAGAATTGTCGACATAGAGGTGGCAGCGTCCGGTACACTGCCGCGCAAGGCTAAAAAAGGCAACTGATCGCAGTGCGTCGGTTGCTGTTATTTTGCAATAATTAAAATCTATTTTAAAAGGTTCAGCCCCTTAAGCTTAAAACATTGGTAATTAAGCCCCTTAAGGTTAAAATTCATCCCATTGAGCCTTTTAAAGTTCCGAGTTTAATAATTCAGTCCCTAAAGTTTGAAAATTAATTAATTTGGGTCATTGATGTTCTGAGTTTTGTAAATTAAGCCCCTAAAAGTTCATAATTGATTTAAATTGGCCCCTAAAGTTTTTAATAATTAATTTTTGGATCCTTGAAGTTTCTAATAGTTAATTTTTGACTCTTAAAGTTTCCAATAATTAATCATTGACCCCTAAAGTTCTGGATAATTAATTTTTGATCCCTAATTTTGAATTATCTACCATAAGGTCCCTAAAATTTCAAAATAACTCAAATGTGCAAATTCAGTTATCTTTTTTTTTTTCAAATTTTTTGGTACAAAGGACTATTTTGAGAGGTATAATATTTGAAAATGAATTAATTGAAACAACATATTGCTAAAGTAACATTTTTTGTGGAAATTAATTAACTTAGAATATTAAAAGCTATTTGTGTGTATGCTATTCATGCAAATATTTGATCAACCCAAATGAAAGTCAATATTTGGCCGAATTGCACATACACATGTGACGATAAACATGTGGTGATTAGTTCGTTTAACGTGATCAATAAATCGGTCCAAATAAAGGTTTATTGATTGACATGTTTCTTTATTGTCAATGTTTGATTACTACAACAAGAGTACCACTTATAGTACCACTTACAAGTCAATATTTATGACCAAAGACTAAGTATTGATGTTGTGCTAGGTATCTTGTGATGGACCCTACCATTATTTAAAATTATTATTTGCATATTAAGGATGGTCAACTCTTCCAATTAATTGTTCTCTAATTCAGTTTTAGGTTTTGCTGCCAATATCTCTATTAGCATCAATTTAATTCTAATGTTTAATGGCACCAACTTTAAGGCATGGCGAGAGAACGTAATGATTGTTCTTGGAGTCATGGATCTGGACCTTGTTTTACGGGTCGATCAACCTACTGCACTTACTGATAAGAGTACTTCTGATGACAAGAGGAAAATGGAAAAGTGGGAAAGATCGAACCACATAAGTTTGATGGTTATAAAGCGTGCTATTCCGAAGCATTTTGGGGCACTATGTCAGATAAGGTGACTAAGGCTAAGGGTTTCCTTGAGGACCTTGAAAGGTTTGCCAAGAATGAATAGGCTGAAACTAGTACACTTTTGTCAAACTTATCTCAATAAAGTACAAAGCTTAAAGGAAACATACGAGAGTACATTATGGAAATGTCTCGCATTACTTCAAAACTAAAGGCACTCAAGTTGGATTTATCTGAAGGTTTGTTAGTGCACTTGGTTCTTATATCCCTTTTGACACAATTCAATCAAGTCAAGGTAAGTTACAATTGTCAAAAGGACTCATGGTCCTTTAATGAGCTCATCTCACACTGTGTCCAAGAAGAGGAAAGATTGAAGCATGATAAGATAGAAAGTGTTCATTTATCCACCACCTTTAAAGACAAAAGGAACAGAAAAGGAAAACTGATAAGGAAGTTGTGGGTACAGCATCGTAAAAGAAACAACATAAGGAAAAAACTGATGATGATTGTTTCTTTTGTGGGGCTACAGGTCATAAGAAAAAGAATTGTACCAACTATCATGCATGGCGTGTAAAGAAATGTATTCTTCTTTATTTGGTTTGTTCCGAGGTTAATTTAACTTTGGTACCTAGGTACACATGGTGGATAGATTCAAGTGTAACAATTCACATCAGTGTGCCTATGCAGGGTTGCATGAGTTGTCGAAAATCAAGTGATGGTGAAAGATACATCCATGTTGACGAGGCAAGACGGCGGAAGTAGAAGCAATAAGAAAATTTAGATTATTGCTAAAGACTAGATTTTATTTCGATCTTAATTAGACATTTATTGTACCGTCTTTGTGACGAAGTTTGATTTTTATTTCTATTGTGGACAAATATGGTTATTCTTGTTCATTCGGGAAAGTGAAATTTAGTTTGTTTCATGATTCAAGATTGGTTGGTCCGGTTCTTTATCGGGTTACGATAATCTTTATTTAATTGATACGATTGCTTCTTTTAATGATTTTTTGTATGTAAGTACTCGAGGTTTAAAGCGAAAATTAACCTGAGAGAATTCGGCCTCATTATGGCACAAGAGATTAGGTAGCATCTCCAAAAGGAGAATTGAGAGACTTGTGTCTAACGAGATTCTCAATCCCCTTAACTTTATAGATTATGATATGTTTGTTAACTGTATAAAGGGAAAACAAACCAATAAAATGAGATTTCAAGCCAACTGGACTTTGGACATCTTAGAACTTATACATATAGACATTTGTGGACCATTCCCAATGGCTTCTTGAAATGATCAAAAATATTTTATAACATTCATAGACGACTTTTCAAGATATGACTATATATATTTCATTCATGAAAAATCATAGTCGCTGGATGTGTTCAAAAACTATAAAGTTGAAAACCAACTCGACAAAATGATTAAAAGCGTTAGATTTGACAGTGGTGGCAAATACTATAGCAGATATGACGGTTCAGGTGAACAACGTCCAAGACCATTTACTAAATTCCTAGATGAATGCGATATCGTCCCACAATATACTATGACGGGTTTACTCACTATGAATGGTGTTGCTGAAAGACAAAATAGAACGCTTCGAACATGATGAGGAGTATGATTACTCATTTTACCTTACCAAAATCACTCTTGGGTGAAGCATTAAAGATCACAACATATATACTCAACAGAGTTCCAACTAAGGCTACTGATAAAACCGCTTATGAGCTTTGGACGGGCAAAATTCAAACTTATACATTTGGGGATGTCCAGTTGAGGCAAGGCTCTATAGGCCAATATAAAGAAATTGGATGCAAGTACACTATCATTTTCTATTTTATTGGATGTTCTCAAAAGTCCCAATGGTTAATGGTTTTATGATCCCACAACCAAGGCAATTTTTAAGACGTGAAATGCACGGTTCTTTGAGGATGTTGAGTTTGTGGAGGGGGGAGAGAAAGGGTTACAGACTTTGTCTTTGAGGAGGAATATGTTGAAATTCTTCCAATTGTCATTGACAATGATCAGGATCAGGTTTCTATCCTTGACATTGTTCAAGAAGAAACTCTGGATCAAGTCAATGTCATTGTATCCAACTCTAAAGGTCAACAACTTATTTTCGAAGAACAAACTCTACAACCTCAAGAACCAATGCCATTAAGAAGATCCACTAGAGAGAGAGAAATGCGGTTTCAAATAAATGATTACATTGTATTTCTCCAAGAACATGTAGTTGACATTGAAGTGGTAGAAGATGATCCGATCAACTTCTGTCAAACCATGGAAAGTTCTAACTCTCAAAAGTGGCTCGATGCCATGAATCAAGAGATAAAGTCCATGAAGGACAACGATGTGTGGGACCTCGTTTCATTGCCTAAAGGTGGAAAACCCATTGTTTGCAAATGGATATTTAAGACCAAGAAAGATTCGAAAAGTGATGTGGAGATTTATAAGGCTCGTCTTGTCACAAAGGGCTTTACACAGAAAGAAGGCATCGATTATAAAGAGATTCTCTCTGGTTTCTTCAAAAGACTCTTCAAGATTATAATGGCATTGGTAGCGCATTTCGATCTTGAGTTACATCAGATGGATGTTAAGAAATCATTTTTCAATGGTGACGTTGATGAAATAATATATAGGATACAACCAGAAAACTTTGTATCGGATGATGCAAAGCAAATGGTTTAATGGTTTGTAAACTAAAGAAATCAATCTATGGACTCAAACATGCCTCTCGTCAATGGTATTACAAGTTTCATCAAGTGATCATCTCATATGATTTCGAGATGAATTTGGTCAATAATTGTATATACAACAAGTTCAGTAGGAGTAAGTATATTTTTCTTGTTTTATATGTCAATGATATATTGCTTACCAGCAATGATATAGGCTTATTGCACGAAATCAAGAGATTTCTAACAAGAAATTTTGAGATGAAAAATCTTGGTGACGTTTCTTTTGTATTAGGAATTCAAATAATCGGGATCGTTCTCGGGGTATTCTTGGATTATCACAAAAGAGTTATATCGAAAAGGTAAAGGTGTGGCATGCAAGAATGCAAACCAGGTGACACCCCTGTGGCTAAAGAAGACAAGTTCAGTTTAAGTCAATACCCCAAAATGACTTTGAAATTAAAGAGATGTAGAAGATTCCTAATTCTTCAGCTATAGGGAGTCTGATGAATATTCAGGTTTGAACGCGTCCGGATATAGAGTACATTGTTGGGATGTTAGAGAGATATTTAAGTAACCCGAGAATTGATCATTGGAAAGCATCCAAACCGGTCATGCGGTATTTACAGAGAACAAAGGACTACATGCTCACATATAGAAGATCAAATCAGTTGGAGATCATAGGTTATTCTGATTCTAATTTCACGGGATGCCAGATAGTAGGAGATCCACTTCAGGCTATACCTACCTGCTTGCTGGAGATGCTATTTCCTAGAAGAGTTTTAAGTAGACAATAACAGCTGTAGTGTATTAGAGTAGAATGCAAACGTGGAAGTTTCTTGTGTAGGGATTAGCAGGGATAAGTCGATTTAAGTAAAAAAAAAATTCATGATTCAAGAGCTCAAACCTAAAATGAAAGGACATAGATGAATATCTTGTATAAAATGAGTAGGAGGTGATGAACTGAGTATAGTTGAAATTAAGGCCGCCCATGAACTTGTCTTGAGAGAGGTAGGAAGCACAAGTCACAGAGCCCTGTTGGAGGTTCTGCAATTGATGCTTCATGTGTGAAACGTGAGATTTGGACTGGTATGCATAACAAGCAGCAAGAGATTGCCATGCCAAGTAGAATGTGTCCGGACCATAAAAGGGATGCCACCAGAGTGAGAAATAGAGGAGGTGATCCCATTGGCGGACCCAAGGGGGGTCCTGGGGGGGCATGTGCCCCCCCAACTTTTGGAGAGATTTTATTTTTTTTTTATTTTTTTTTGTAAAGTCATTTTTGGTATCTGTTTGAAATCTAAATTTTATTCTAAATCAAAGTTAACAATTAATTTTAATAACATATTTCATGAAATTCATAAGTGTTC
>CAIGRL010262769.1:0-13591 GCA_903798325.1 Fraxinus xanthoxyloides | reverse complement strand
TATATGTATTTATGTATGTATATACATATAGTGCAGTTATTGAATTTTTACATTGATTTAACGTTGTTACCATCCTTGGGACTGTAGCCCATATCTTGGGAAATGACAAGAGAATTTAGGAAAAAGACAAGTCCTGTGTCCCAATAATTCCCTTTCCAGGTAATATAATAATTTTCAAATTAGATTTTTGTCAACCGTCGAGAAGGGGTTTGTCGACAAGCTTAAGTTAGAAAAAGATTTTTGGATTAAAATGTTTTAGAAAATAAGTGTGATTCAATTTTAAGTGCAAAATTTATGTGTCCTTTCTGAAAATGACCTTCTCGTGTTAATAACTCAATTTTATGCTAACATGCTTTCACTTAGGAATGTTCTCTTGTTCACAGTGGGAGATTTTATCTTACCCATTTGAAGATAACTTTACATGCGGTTCTTACATTTGGTAAAGATTCATAAATAAGGTTCTCCTACCACATCAACAAGTGTGCAATCTCATCGTACCCACTATGGATAGAAGAACAATTTCGTGCCTTCACTTATAGAGAATCCTATCTCATTGATTTTAGTAGAAAAGGAGTTTCTAATCTTATTGATTTTAGTATAAAAGGAGTTTCTAATTGAATATCAAGTTAACTGATTTTTGTGAAAATGGGACGCGTTCATGTTTAAACCATATTAAAATAGTGGATAAATAGTGGCTTTAGCTCATTTGAATTACTTGAGATGACAAAGTCCTTATTTGATATGGATTAAAATTCTAATTTTAATTTAAGTTAAAGTCAATAATTAATTTAACTATATATTTCATGAGATCACAGTATTTCAACTATATATTTCATCAACTTTTATCAAAATTCAAGATTGAACAACGAAATCTCAAAACTTTAAAATTGAACCGAAACCACTTTTTTTTCCTTTTTTTTTTTTATGGAAAATGTTGGCTTGGGTCCGCGTGGATCATCAATATTTTGATTTTGAATCGAACCAAAGCACTTCAGATTTGTTTGGTTTAAGTTTCAATTTTTGCAAACCATTTCAAATGTCAAACCGTTTTTTAAAAAATCTAAAATAAATTAATTTAAATTTTATCCAATCCAATTAAAATCAAATTCATTGCAGTTAAAAATTTACATCCATATAAGGCTTAACACAATTAAACTCAATATCTAGATATACAATTATACATCTCAAATATTTAGTTAAATCATATCCAAATACCCATCGGTTATTACAACTGTGAATGTCAAATCCTCAAATTGGATGAAAAGTTAAACAATTACTGTCTACTCATATTCATCAATTGTCTATTACAATTGAGTAAATATTTAAATCTAAATTTTAATTCAAACTCGCATATTTTTCTTCTATTAACAATTTTCTTGAATTTTGGCTAAATTTTCATACCAATTTATCCAAAGTTTCACTTTCTTTGGCAATGTTTGCTATATTTTATTGGTGACTGTGTTGTTTTATTCTAATTTTTACCGAACTCCCTTAAATTTTTAAGGGGACAACATATTTTGTTTATTGCATCTCAGTTTTTTTGGTAAATCACTGAATTAATTATTTACATTTTAACTTATTTTTTAGATTTTATTGTAAATTGTTAAAATGATTTGGTGAATTAGTTAAATTGTCATTTTGAAAATTTAATCAATGAGCCTTTTGACATATTATTTTGGTGGAAATTGAATGCAATTAATACACTATTGTCCTCCCTAAATTGTTAAAGATGTGTTAGCAATTCAATTATCCATAGTTATTTCTACGTATGCACTTTCCATGAGCATTATTCTAAAAGTGTAAAGTGTGGATAGATGTAGATGTGAAATTTCAAGTTTTACGAGTTTAAACGAAAAAAAAAATGTTTTCTTATTTTTAATATTATTTTAATATTTTAATTATTTTAAAAATTATTTAATAATTAAAATAATACATATCAAATATCTAAAATTATAAAATATTATATTTACTTATTAATTCTTGCTATTAGTCAATTACATAATTTTCAAGTTTACGAAATACAAAAATTAGAATTTTTTTTTTATAGTTTTCCAATTTTTAGTTAGACAAATCTTACTAATGGTTCTATAGGAATTTCATACTCCTTTTTAGAATATATTTGACACAATAATTTGAATAATAATAAAAAAAAGGTATATTTTGCGTAACTCACATTCAATAATGTGACACTTGTTTTTGTTGGCTAATAAAAGGTCTATAACTTGAGGGGACCTCTTTATTTTGTTCCTTTGCTTCACCAAAATTATATACTGACGTGTGCTACTTACAAGGATGGGTGATTATTAATATATTTTTTTTTGTCGATTTTGCTGCTCTTACTGGGGGTTTACAACCCCTGACAGGCCCCTTACAATAGTGGAGGGCCCACCTTTTTTTTGAATATTTTAAAAAGGTCAAAAAATTGTCCCATTTTGATAAAAATATTTATCCATATTATGAATAAAAAAAAAAGGCAAAATAATTACTTGTCCTCTAGTGGTTCCCTTGTTCATTTCTCTATCATATTGTACATCAATTATTGTGTAAATACATAGGGAAACGTGCATTACACGTGGACAGAAAGTTATAAATGTGCATAAATTCTTGTACAAAATCATTCAATGTTGACAGGGTAGACACCAAAGGTTAAAATATATTGGGTTGACATGTGCTCATCTAAATTTATAATTACTCAAATACGTTTTCGTTTTCGATTTATCGATACATTATTTTTTCTTAACAAATGAAAATAAAAGGTGCATGATTTAATTCTCGATGTGTAATAAAATAGGCAGACGTGTTCTCATTTATTAAATAGAAATGATATGCTTATATCTTGAAAAATTAGAGGCTAGCAAATTTATGAAAGAGATATATGCTTAAGGTGGGCCTAGAGAAATATAATTCTTTTATTGAATAATAATGTTAAATATTTAGACCAATGTGTTTTAGTTAACATGGCATAGAAGAAACCCAATATTTGTTAAATGATTCAAAATTAAATGACGTGTGATTAAAAATGAAATCTTGTATTACTTCTATAGTGTGTATAATTCTCTATTAATATAAAAATTCATACTAGTATATGAATAAGAATGTATTCTCTTCAACATACTTTTTGACGGGCATATTGTATTTATTTTTTCACTAACATATGTAGATATATGCCCCATGGCACATTTTCAAGTGGTAAAAGGTGAATGTGGAAAAACTCCAGCTTTACTTGAAATTGTCGCGTTAAGGGTTCGAATCCTGAAATATGGATTTGACCATTGGGTAAGTGTAAGTATTCAAGCAACCTTCCACCTTGTACCCTGGATGCATAACCTGCGATTTACGTCATTCATCAAGGCTCAGGGCAGTGCAGGTGAGGCCGTCAAGGTTGCGGTTCATCCTTTAACTTATGTAGATATATAAAAAGAAAATAAAAAGTAATATTTGAATTCAAAATATTCTCTTTTACTATTCAAAGTGTGTTTGGTGCATATTAAAATGATAGAATCCATTTTTTTGGAAGTGATGTGATGAGGAATATGTGGTTGAAAAGGAAGGAAAATTTATTGATATGATGAAAAATATTATTTTATTGAAAAATGTGTGATTGAAAATAAATATAAGAATGAGATGAAAAAAATAATGTGGATCAAACAGGAACTCAATGTCAACCATTTCATATAAATTAAATTATTCTCTACTATAACCAATAATGTGGGGGTCTAATATAAATTGTTAAAAAATTGACAATGCTTAAGTTATATGTACTCTAAAATAACATCTAGAACGATAAAGGGAAGAGTAACACAATCCAATCAATAAATGGTATAATAATCCCTGGTCCTCACTTTAGGGGTGAGTTGGAGATCCCATAAGAAAGGATCTTTTAGCAATGTTTTTCTTCTTTATCATTTTTGGTATAACCCTTGTCAATTGTCAATCAAATATCATTAATTAAAAGTAAAAAGGACTCGTGATCCAATCAAGTCCACAAAACAATAGCTTCCTTGATTTTAACCAAACTTCTATATATAGTTGATGCATTCAATTAGTAAACTTTGTCTCATATTTTAGATTCGTCAAAATGTGAGTTACTTAGGTTAAATGTAAACGGAAAAGTGGATTTAGCCCTTTACAAATCATGCGTAGATCGATTACTTTCTATAGTTAGGTTATGCAAATTTTAACGGTAGAAGCTCGCAGTTATTGTACTTTATTTTAATTTATTTCTCATACTCATTTTCAACCACACATTCAAATAATAAAATATTCTATGCAAAAATTCAAAATTTTTCCTACTTTTTAATCACGCATTTTCTAAAAATACTATTCAAAATTATTATTATTATTTTTTAAAATTTTAAGGTCACCAACAGGGGCTTAGCTTTAGATGTGGTGGCAATTGGTCGAATCGAGCTGGCTTAATTTGTGATCACCCTATCTCGGTTCAACTCATTGGACGTGTCAGCTCGACTCATTGGTAAATGAGTTGAGATTGGATTGCATTGATCAAGAGAACATACCGTCTCGAACCATGGGGCTTGTCGTGTAAGGTCAAGCTAAGTCGTCTTACGAGCTATTATATTTTTGAAAAGCCCACGAGCCCAAGACACCTGAATATGCTGGCTTGTAAAGCTAAAATCGAGGTCTAGTTGGTCATGGGCTTGTCCCGAGCCACAAATGGGTTGAACTCTCATGAGTCGACATGTGATCCCGATCCATTACCACCTCCATCATTGTTAGGACACTGCTCACTATTGAATTATATTATTCTAACACTGCCTAACGTATATCTCCACGATATGGTGATATGTAAATTTTAAAATGCTTAAATATAACGAATCCAAAATATCATTATCAAGTCCAGACTGGTCAAATACTCTGGCCAAATGGCAAAATTGCATGCTAATAAAATTCTTGGTCATAAGAGTGCCAAGTTGAGGGGATAATATGGACCCAATTTCATGTGCTATGTTAAATACTTTGGCCGGCCTCATGCGCTATTTTGTACGAGTCAAAATGTGTGTCATTTAGTAACGCTAATGCCTCGTTGACACTTCTTGACCCATATCATCACTATCCACTAAAGGGTCCAAATAAATGTGATACACATATATCTCTCTCTCATGCCCATAAAATCTCGTTTCAAGGAAATTCAAATCCACCATATCTTATAACACTTGTTTTCCAAAATTGTACACAACTTTTTTATAAATATACATTGCATTTTAGTTGTATTAAATGTTTTTAATCTTTGTTCATTATTATATTTCTATCAATAACTTATTATTATTATTATTATGTTTAATCTTTTATTAACTAACAAATCTTGTCTTTAATCATGATTTCGTCTCAAATAATTGTTAAGAGTGCTTTCTATAAGGAAACAAACAAGTTAGTTTTGTATTTATTGTTTTGTTTATTCAAAAATACGACAAACGATAAGTCTTTTTATTCTATCTTGATTATTTTTTGGGGATAAATCAATCAATAGAGACAACTTGTGTTAATTTTATTATTAATATTTGTTTTTAAATGTGATAAAAAAACTTTAGAGATGTGTGATAACGGACAAAGGTCATGAAACTTTTATGCAATTAAAATGTGGTGCATTTATAAGAAAATGTAGTGTGAATATATTTAGCTTCTAACTTTTATAGTAATTACTAATAAGTACAAAACTTTATTGTAATTATAATTAAGTCCACAGGTGTCAAAATTTAGCTGTCGCTAAATACTGAGCTCAGATTTTAAACGTTCAACAAAAAATATTTAAGTAGTCACTCTATCCATTTTTAGGACGACGATTCCCAACACGAATTCATATTCTCTACTTCACTCATTCTCAAGTTCCCAACTCATCGAGATATTTGATCAATCAAATTGATCTCACGCAATAATAAATCAAAGAACCATTAAAATCACGAAAATATATACATAACTCTGTCAAGTGATTTAAATGAAATACACAGCGGTCAAGTTGAATTTAATTATTCGCACGGTCATGTTATAGAATTAAACTCTACACGTGGTCCGTTCAATACGCTCCAAGTGTACTAATGTCATATTTAACTATTTCTTTAATAATGATAAATCACAAACTCGAATAGTAAATCAGACAACATTACAACCTTTTGATACAAGGTATCAACCCTTATACATAGTGGTGAACAAATTATTTATGATAAAAAAATATATAAGTTGTGTTACGATGTACTTCTTAAAGCAAGTACCTGACTTATATTATCACTAATGATCATGGGCACTTTCATACGCATGCTCAATAATTAAATAAATACAATAAATAAAATAAAAAGTTTAAGTAATATAAGATTATTGTTATTTTTACATCAGCAAAACTATACTATATGAGCACACAACCCAACAAATCTCCCACTTGCCCTACTGTATATGTGTCATATCTTTTAACCCCATGTCTTGCAGATGTCCGTCGAAAACCTTAGCTAATAGGCTTTTGGTTAATAGATCCGTGAGGTTATCCCTAGTGGCAATTTTACTGACAATCACATTTCCTCTACTAACTATATCCCTTAATAGATATTTTTCGTTCGATATGTTTACCTCTAAGATGACTCCTTGGTTCTTTAACATTCATCGATGTCCCACTGTTATCACAATACAGTGTTAAGGGTTGTGCAGATGCAAGCACCACCTCGATGTCCATTAGGAAATTTTGAGTCACACCGCTTCTTTAGCGGCTTTACAAGCTACCACATATTCAGTCTCCATAGTGGAATCAAAATACATAATTGTTTGATACTTCTCCAAATAATGGCTCCACCACCAAGTGTAAACAATGATCTTGATGTAGACTTGTCAGAGTCTTTATCAGCCTGAAAGTCTGAATTTGTATAACCCACTAGAACAAGATCTGGTGGTAAGTAAACTGGCATATAATTCCTTGTCCTCCGAAGGCACTTAAGGATATGCTTTACAGTTACCCAATGTTCTGGTCCAAGATTAGATTCATATCGACTCACCATAGCAACAATATAACAAATGTTAGATCTAGTGCACATCATATTATACATGAGACTACCAAATGCCATGCTTAAGGTATCATACTCATGCGCTCTATCTGTTTAGGAGTTTTAGGGGACTGATCCTTATAGAGTTGGATTCCATGTCTAAAAGGCAGGTTACCTTTCTTGGAATCTTGCATGATAAATTTAACAAGTATTTTGTCAATAAATGAAGCTTGAGATAAAGTTATCTGCCTGTTCTTTCGATCTCTTAAGATCTGAATGCCTAGAACATAGCTAGTTTCACCTAAGTCCTTCATATGAAACTATTGGGCCAACCATGCTTTCGTAGATTTATAACGCTCCTACATCATTTCCAATGAGTAGAATATCATCAACATAAAGTACAGGAAAATTACAATTTTATCATGTATCTTCTTATAGACACAAGGTTCATCAAAGTTCTCATCAAAACCATATATCTTAATCACTTCGTCGAATCTTTTGTTCCAAGATCTTGATGCCTGCTTCAACTCATAGATAGACCATTGAAGCTTGTAGACTTTGCTTTCATGACCACGTTCTATGAATTCATATGATTGTATCATATATACACATTCCTCAAGATTGCCATTCAAAAATGTTGTCTTGTCCATTTGCTTAAAGAACATGCACTTGTATAATAATACTGAAAGCAAAAATTGCCTTCAACTCAATTGCACCTCTTAGTCCCATCTAATCTTTTTTTTATCCCTCGAATAATAATATATTCCATTATATTTGTTTATGAGAAAATTCTATGATTGCCCCAATCGACCTACCTTTTATTTGTCCTATAGCTTGATCAAGGACAAAAGCTAATACAAGAAAGCATGTAATGTTATAGAATGGGTTGCCTCATAATTCTTTAGCCCAGATTAATTCTGTTGGGCCGTGCCGAACCAGATCCTTGGCCCAAAACCTATTTCTAATGGCTTTGTGATTTGGCTCTACATCTGGCCAGATCTCCACCGTTGATGGAAACCATTTTGCTTCCCTACCTTAAAGTGTTTTTCGAAACTTCATTCTCTCTGAACTGTTGAGTGTCTTTGAGAGATTTTCTCTCTGCATGATTAGGGTTCATCTCTTTCATTCTTTCGGCCGTTTTTAAAATCTGAGTGATTTTATGTGTAAGTTTTAGTGATAAGGTAGTGAGGACACTTGATCTATTCTTTGTGAGATTGTGTTTATTCTGAGTGGTCTGAGGCTAGAACAAATCAAAGAATTTCTTCGTATATTTTAATTTGATTCTTGGTAATTCTTAGTGAACTAGAGTTTTATCTCTTTGTGTGGATACTCAACGGATGAGTAGACCTAAAGTTGAACATCCGGAACCCTTTGGGGTGGAAACTTCTTGTGTTCATCTTTATTTTTGCGATTTCTTGTTTTAAACTGTGTTCTTTGTGAAATCTGGGACCAACATATAAATTGCATCAACCAATAATACATCGTATTTAATTGCTCAAGCAATTATTTTTTTCGTTTCTATTAGGAAAATTATCACAAGTCAATTCCTACAAAAGGAGAATTAATATTTCTTTATTTTTGTGCATAATGTAAACAATCGATAACAAGACAATTTAAAGGCAAAGAAAATCAAACAACCGCAAGAACTGTTAAGGAATTTAAAATCAATCAATTTCTTCAAGTTGCCAATTTTTTGTCAAGAGTAAACCTTAATTGTGATTTTTTAAATTAGAATTATGTAATGCTGTCACATGCTTAATTTCGAATAAAAAAAGACTATACATTTACCTGGAATAAAAATTTCTTCTTCCCAAGTTTAGCTTCATAGATCGATTATACAGCAATCATATATGATTTTAAGTGCACACCACCTCTCAAACATTTAATTTCTTTTGAGAGTTAAGAAATTTATTCTCAACGAATGAGCAAATCGATTCATGGCAATGAACTCATGTTTACCTTTCTTTCTAACTAAAATTTTAAAATGAGGCCAACAATTGTTATATCACAAACTCAATATGTACACATAGAATTTAGATAGAAAATTGTTGAAATTGTCGAGGTTCGAGTTTATAAATTATTTATAAACACTCAAATAGTTTTTTATTCATATATTTCAGGGCTCACAAATATTATCCATTTATGTATCACTCCAGAAAATTTGTAGTACACTTGGATTATATATGAAACTCAATAACCGAAAAAATTTCTAATACTTTTAAAGTATGGAAGTGAATACTCCTATCACTATTGAGTTTGCATGTATATTATTTATTCGTATCTGGGTTCCTGTCGAATGGTATGCCCAATCTATTTAATATACATGTCAATTCAATAATGATGGAGAGTACTAAGCACTCCATAGTATGAACACTTCCCAAACATGTTAAATTACCCATAATATAAAAAACAACAAAATTATAGCATTAAAACTGGTATGAATGCCATTGTAACTCATCTCAACAACCATTTACCATCATCATTCTTCTAAATTCCCTACATCTAGATGTTAATATCTACTTTTGCATGTATCTGCAAAGTTATATACACAATGTAATTAACATAATTTATATATGAAGATCTCATTTTCAATAATTTTACAACTCGAGATATTCAGTAAAATAAAATAAAAAAGTACTAATTTAGTCACTATTGTGTATAAACATTGGTGTGCTTATTTTTTTTTTTCTAAATAATATACTTGCATGATATATAATATTTAAAGGTCAGAAGTTACGAGTTTTCATTTATTTTTCAAAAAATAATACAACGTTATATTAGGTTGCAGTTTTGTTAATGTGTGTCTCGGCCAACCACTTTAATTTCATGATTGCAGCAGATCGTCAAAGAGTCACGACTACGAATTCAGAACCATCTTTAATTTTTGTTTGTTATGTTCCCTTTTTGATATTCTTGAAAATTTTGTTGCATTTTTGTTGACTTTGTTGTGTTCTCATCTTCTTGCCGGTTGAACTTCATGCGGAAATATTGACAAATCAATAAAACAGTGATTGCAAATTTAATTGAATCAAAGACATTGAATTTCTCCCAATTCATTCTTTTTCCTTTGTCCATTTTTTCGCTTTACAATAGTAATAGAGGCTTTTCAATGAACATGTTTGTTCTGGTGGACGAGGGAAGAAACCCAAAACACATGCGGTTAATTCCAGCGCCAAACAAATCGAGCATAATAAAACAAACCTAAGGAGAATGGATAAAGGAAAAATGCTAATAAGCAAGTCCAAAGAGGATAAGTGGTGCGCGAGTATGCCAGAATCCCTACTATGGCGCACACGACCAAAACTGTTAGAACTTCAGCTGAATAATTCCAAGTCAAATCCTTCGCATACACAATTGCCAACAGTGTTGTCAAATTTGAGATGTTGCTCATTACAACTCCACCATAAATCTGCAAGTCAAATCGAACAAATAAGTGATCGAGCTTGCATGAAGGCGTGTTGAAAATTAGATTTAAATAAATATATGGGATCAGCTGGTTCAGTAGGGACGAAGATACACCTCTGAAAATGTTAAAGAAGCAGTCTTTTCACTCTTGTGACTGGCTGGAAAGATTGCTGCTATTGCCGCTCTTGCATTCATGGCTAACGGAACTATCACAAATGAGATGCCGAAAGAAGGTACACTCATGGAATATGATAACTGTAGGATACTAACCATGAGAGGTCCTCCCATACAGGTCAATATAACAATACCCAGAAACACTTGTAATGCTGATTTGATAATAGTCCATACTAATGACTTTCCATGCACCAGTTTTTTCTCCACAATCTGCATTTCAATGGTTAAAAAGGAGAAATTTGATTTTTTTAATGAAAAATGGGAACTACTTAAAGCACAAAAGTAAGTTTCATGGATAGAGATCTGTAATACTTGCCTTGTCATATTCATCAATAATTTTTGCCTTGTCTGAGGAATTAGCAGAATGGATGGCTTTATCAACCCATTTTTTTAGTCCATCGACGAATTCTGGTTCATCAATTATGTTATTACCATCTTTATCAAAATCGTTAAACAACTCCTTTACCACATCCTCATAATTCGGCTGAAATTCTCCGAATTTGACTGTACGGATTAATTGCTCTAGTTCAGTTTTTGATATCTCGTTGTTATTGTCCAAGTCAAATTGCTTGAATAGGCTGCAGAACAATAAGATTGAGAGTAAATACTGCCAGCAAAGAAACGAACAAAAGAACAAACAAACAGGTAAAGTAAGAAATTATTTTACTTCTTAATTCCTTCAATATTCGGGTTTCCATCCTCTGTGATAAGTGATTCTGCTTTAAGTAATTTGGTTTCAGCATGAATTAAGATTTTCGACATTATTCTATCAATCTCATCTGGATCATCTTCTTTCTTCTGATTAACAAGCTGAAAGGTCCGCAGAACAACTCAAATCAATAAATATAAAAGAAGCAATTTACAAATATATATATATATATATATGCATGACAAATAGAAAATGTTACTTGTGTTAGCACCTATAAATATAAAATTGCAATGAAGAGGTTTCTTGCCTCGTGAGTAATCTCTCTTGAAAATGAATTGCCACTTTTTGTCAACGGTTTGGTTTCAGTTATCCATTTTGTGCAACCACTGACGAATTCTTGATAGTTGATTGTCTCATCACTGTTAAAATCAAATACTTTCATTACTTCAGTAACAGCGAATTGTTTGTCAACCTTCACGTCCCCTGTCTTGATTATTTCAATCATCAATCTTTCCATTTCACCCTTTGTAATAGATTTGTTTGCATCTTTATCCATTTCAGAAAATAAACTGCAAAATCGAGTGCATAGAATTAGCATTGAATTTGAGAAACATAGAGAACAAATCTACAAAAAATATTCTTCGGTGTTACTTTCTGATGACAGGAACGTTGAGTTTTCCATCTTCATCGACGAGCTTTCCATGTTGTTGCATGTGCTGCAGAAAACTTGTTCTCAATATCTCATACTTTGAATAGTCTAAGCTTCTTTGCTGAATCCAAGGATTCATAACCTGAGAAAAGAAAAAGGAAATTAGAAATCTGATTAAATCAGGCAAACATATTAGCTTTGAATCAATTGTGCTACCTGGTAGGTAAAATACAACAGCAACGACGCGAATGACACAACGAGTGCTATCAAAATCACTACGTGGCTTCCAAACGTTGTTTTGAAGATATCGGCTACTTGCACCATAATGTATGGAATCAAAGACAGAAGCATAATCCCAGCTGCATAACGAGTCTCTTTGTCGATTTTAACACCAGTATCTGCACTTGAGAAAGAATTGTCAGCTCCTATAACTAAATGCAAAGCTCAAGTGACTAATGCGAAAGAGGCAGACCCTTTAAGTTGGAGACTACTTCTTTAGTTAGCAAACAATTTGAAGTGGTCGGGGCTTCTTCAGTATGATCAGATATCAATTCCTTTGGCAACTTTCTCCTGCCAAAAATTAAGCATATACCCCACTGCAGCGTAAGCGTGAAGACAGTGATTCCAGCATAAATGCCAACTCCAAGTGACACCGTGGCTTGAGCATCCTCTTTGCTACTGAAAATTCCAGATACTGCAAGCAGGGATAAAAATGTACTTTGCTCAAAATACTGAATATGAAAATTCCATGCGATAACCATTATTTTCACTCTTTTTTTTCTACATACTTATTTTCAATTACACATTAACACTAAAAAATATTCTACACGTAAACCTAAAACTTTTTTCTCACTTTTTAACTGTACATTCTCCTAAAAACCACTTATCAAAACTCAATTTTCAACCAAAAAAAAATGGTTGTCAAAACAGGGGCATAGTTTATATTCCTATTATTTTTAAGCACAGCTCAATACTAAATACTGAAATTATTGATTGCCAAAGAGAGAATGAATAAGAAAGGCGTCAGGAAGTGAAATATACCAATCATCATCAACATTGCTGGTAATCCCACCAGGATTCGGAAAATAATACCAACAATTTTGCCAGTACCAAGAATATTAAAGAGCACCTTGGTCCCTGTGCTCAGCTGCTTTTCTCCAAATATTAGTAGACCCTGATAGACCACTATTTGAAAAATGTATCCTCCACCGTTTTCTGCACATGGTAGGAAGCCATACTGGTGCTGGCAAGCGTTTGCGGAGGAACCAGAAACATTTGCACTATGAACAGGAGATTGATTGTCAAGACGATTAATTCCATCCGAGATCAAATCATCGGAGGAATTGAGTCTTAAAATTCGACAACGAATACCATTGACAAAAAGTATAAGCACCAGAAAGCGTAATCCTAGGATAGCCATTGTTGGAGAATCGGGATACGAGAAACCAACTTATTGAAATCCGGGGAGGAGAATGGGAAACTTAATAATGGAAATTCTGCTCCAGCAGAACAACGTTGACTTCAAACTTTGATTTCATCAAGCCTTTCAACATATAAAAGTTGCACATTATAACAATCGATTATGCAATCACATGGGCGGCTATCTATATTCTATCCAAGAAAATGCAAGTTTAGTTTATTATTGTCTATTTGGTAGAGCCTCGCTATTGCCTGCCAGGCTGATGCTTATGGCATGACATTACGTGAGTAATATTTAATAACGTACTTAAA
>CAIGRL010262732.1:0-14189 GCA_903798325.1 Fraxinus xanthoxyloides | reverse complement strand
TATTGAGGTATGTAAGAGGGACAACAGAGCTAGACATTTTCTATAAGAAAGGTGGAAGAACAGATCTTGTGGCATACACTAATAGTGATTTTCGCCGACGACTTGGATGACAGGAAAAGCACATTTGGTTTCGTGTTCTTGCTTGGTATTGGAGCACTTTCGTGGTCCTCTAAAAAACAACCTGTAGTGACATTGTCTACTACCAAGGCTTAGTACATAGTAGTTGTGCTTTGTGCTTGTCATGTGTTTGGCTTAGAAGAGTGTTAGAAAAGCTTGGTCTTAAGGAGGAAAAGAGCACTATGATTCAATGTGACAATAGATCTACTATACAATTGTCCAAGAATCCAGTCTTCCATGGCAGAAGCAAACGTATTGAAGTAATGTTCCATTTTCTGAGGGACTTGGCGAAAGATGAGGTTGTTGAGTTGAGCTACTGAAATTCACAGTTTTAAGTTGTAGACATAATGACGAGGCCTCTCAAATTGGAGCAGTTCTTNAAGGCTTAGTACATAGTAGTTGTGCTTTGTGCTTGTCATGTGTTTGGCTTAGAAGAGTGTTAGAAAAGCTTGGTCTTAAGGAGGAAAAGAGCACTATGATTCAATGTGACAATAGATCTACTATACAATTGTCCAAGAATCCAGTCTTCCATGGCAGAAGCAAACGTATTGAAGTAATGTTCCATTTTCTGAGGGACTTGGCGAAAGATGAGGTTGTTGAGTTGAGCTACTGAAATTCACAGTTTTAAGTTGTAGACATAATGACGAGGCCTCTCAAATTGGAGCAGTTCTTGAGACTTCGTAGCATGCTAGGTATGATTGAAGCAGTTCTTCAAAGGTAAACTAAATGTTGTTGCATCTAGTTTAAGGGAGGGAATGTTGGCATTAGTTTGTTAGTCTTTTTGATTTCTTATTTCCTAAGTTTTTCGTTCAACAGGTTTGTTAATAAAGCCCGATTCTTTAGGGACTTGAAAATAAGGTTTAGACTTCTTCTTTCAACTAGTCACCACGTTATAGGCCACGTAAAACATGGTTCTTGTTACTGCTTTGATTTCTTCGTATTGTAAGGCTTTAAAGCCAACAATTTGCCAGGAATTAATATATGAGATTCCTTCAGCAAATCAATTTAGTGTGACACTGTTCTTGGAGTTCAACAATGGATAGCAACTTCTTTCAATTTCCTTCTTGAATCTTGATCTTCAACTTCAAGCTTCCAACCCTCAATTCTTTTTTGATATGCTTTTAAATATAAGCTTCAATTGTATGGCACCTCAATAACATATCAAGAACTCCCAAAATTATGCAACATATAGAAAAATAGGAGAATGATTCTCTCTTTTCCTATACACTTTGGAATGCCCAGAGCAAATGAATTAACTACATTGGTTCGCCACTACGTACTATTTAGAGGACTAAAGCTTTGATCCTTATTTCAATCAACCTCCACTTTATTTTGTCATTTCTACACATGCAGTTCACTAAACTATAGTTACTTGTGCAATTAAGCTCAAAACTTTTACAGAAGCTACTAGAGGACTTGATCGGACTTTTATAATTTGCACTGCAATAATCATACTCAGTAAAACAAATCCTAGACTATCCAGTATAATTATCTATTTTCGCTTTCTCCACTAATGATGAGAAAATGAACTCTTGAATTGTATAAAAATCACATAGCAATATAATTAAAATTGAAAAAAAATGAATTGAAGGACTGACTTTGGCATAAATTTTGAGTAGGACCCGTTTGTTTATTTTGAAAAATCAATATTGATTTGTGTTTTCCTCCATGAGAATATCGAAATCATATATTTACTTGTCAAAAATGATGCTCGGGTTAATGAGAAATTGGAGTTCAAAATAATGCATTGAAAGAGGTTTTGTGTTGGAGAGAAACTAGTTTAAAATTATCCCGTATCGAAAAATAGATAAAAGCAACGACCACTTTAAATATGATTATACTTTAGAACGATATAATCATGTGTGAAATAGAGGCTTTCTCCAGTACGCATGTGGGTGGTGCAAATCACCAACCGAAATAGGTTTCGTACCTTGAACTTATGTGCGTACACGAATGTTTGACAAAAAATTGACAATTAAGAGGGTTCACATTTTGCCTTTATTTTATTATTTTTCCAAATAAGAACCTTCCAAAAAATTTTAACTCGTGAAACTCGTGATTATTTTTGTGTTAAAGGAGAGATTAACAGCATGAATAATAGTGCTTAATGGTATAACTCATGGCTTGTTAATTCTCCATTACAACCTATTTATTTAGTCATATTCCTCCCTTATAGACGCACAAAATTTTCTCCTCTGCATAAATTTTTGTCTCCTATCTACATACATAATTTTCACTTTCTGTCAAGATCTTGATGCTGATAGTGTTTAAATACTAAATCGGTTCAGCATTAGCAGTGTTTAGACTCTACTGGTTTTCCGTTGTATTTTGGAAGATAAATGCTCGAACTAAACCCCAAGCACCTACGGTGAGGAGATGAATCTGTTTTAAAGAAATTGTATTTACACATGCCTCGATTTGAATGTTCATTTGCTCTTTTGTTATTCTTTAGATTACTTGTTTTGTTTTTTATGTAATTAGTAGAATTATTTTAATATGCAATATGTTGGCTAACAATTAATTCCCTACAATTTATATCATCTTGACTTGTCGTATATATGTATTACACCCATTGGACGCTGGATAACTAGATTGGGATGAAATGATCTTTTGGCTCTTTTAATTATTTTTGCACGTGCGACTTGCATTTTCTTAAATAGTTTCTTCGTAATACCTTTACGAAATTAATGACTCGAACGTCCCCAAATATCTAGCACAAATTCAAACTATTCACTAAAGAAAACACCAAAATGGACTCATTTAACAACCTATTTAATAAGGTGACGAATTCCGAATGCAAAAAATTAGCATAGAGAAATTGATGGATACGATATACTCATCGAAACAAGAGTAATTTTAAATGCCTCTACAATCAATAGAGATCCCCGATTATTGGGAAAATGATGAGAGTTTTAAACCAGAGAGATTTTCCGATATTGGTATTGAATTCATAGGATCAAATTTTGAATTTATTCCTTTCGGTGGAGGAAGGAAGTGTTGAGTTTCTTCTTGCTCAACTACTCTTACCACTTCGACTGAAAATCTAGATATGACTGAGATACTTGGAAGCACTACTCAAAAGGATATACAAATTGTATCTGGTCCCTACTCTACTTTGTGTAATCAATGTTACTGGCTAGAAATTCGATTTACCTTTGTCTGAACCCTTATTCGTTGTAACAAGTTTTGTTCTATCTATCCTTTGCCTCCATTTTACCATAAGAAATGCAATCATATGGGATACTGAATTAAACATATATGCAATCAGTTAGGTACGAACACATCATTTAAATGTCAACAGTAAAAACACTGGAGCCCCGAGGATTAAACCTCAGATCTTGGTGTATGATTTCCAATCTTTGTCTGAATATGAAGCATGCAACCTTGTATAGAAGTGGACTAAAAATAGAAACTCAGTTCCATATTCATCCAATCTCAGTGAAGTTCTTAGAGGGTGTTTAGTAGAGATTAAAATCGGATTAAAATTGAAAAACTAGTCGTTATGGTTGACTTTTATTAGATGAGTGAGACTCACTAACGATCATATTTTTAATTTTAATTGAATTTTAAGTCGTACCAACAGGGCCTTAATATCTCGTGGGTTCCACAAGCCCTAATTATCCAGCACGTGTCATGTTAAATCAGGAATAGACCTTGTTTGTCAAAAAGAATTAATTTTTGTACCCTTTTTTTTCAAACCTTTGAATGGACTGTGAGAGAAAAAAGTCAAATAAAACGGCTGATTTGATTGAAAACAAACATGATGTAAATTTAGATGTCAATCTTCAACTCAATTGCATCAACATACACACCAACTCGCATGAATTTACGATTGAATACGAATTTATTGGGAAAAAATTGACAAAAGATATGCTCGAAATAGTATTTTAAGCTACAAGGAAAATCAGGTGAGAGATTTAAGTTGAAAATTCATGTATGGAATACATTTGTAAACTAATAAAAACTTCAACAACTACAAATACAAATTTGAAATAAATTTGACGAGCAAAAAATGTTTTTGTGAATTTACCTGAAACTCAAATGTTAAAGCAGCAAGGCAGATTTTATGAAGAATTAAATATGGACAGCCATTTTAGAGGAAGAATTTAAACAGCGGTTTCGAGTTTACATATCTACCGCGGCACCGCCAGTTATATCCCTAATACGATGTCGTATTTGGAGCCCTTCCGAAATCAGTATCCCGCCTCTTACAGGTCATTTTCATCATTACATGAGAAATAAATTTGAATTCGGACATCCTTACGTTAATATCAAACAAAAACCGATGCACAAACTTTTTCTCTCTCAAGAACAAGCAAAATAACCGTCTTACCCTTGCAATGATCCTTCTGTACTAAAATCGTAATCTTTATCCCTCGAATTCCAAGTTAAAAAACGATCAAAAAAGTTGAAATTCACGAGAAAGGAATGGCTTCAATCAAGCCTGCAACTCGCTACACTAATAGCTTAACCAGCTTCACAAAATCCGACCCCTCCTCCTCGACGTCACGCGCCATCACAAAGAAAACCCCCACCACCACCACCAACCAGATTAATCTCAGTTCCATGGTCAAAAAATTGGTCGACAACAAGAAGGCCAAGAATTTTAATAAGGATGCGAAATTCATTGTGGCCACGGAGGATTTGAAGAAGAATGCGAAGAAGCGTGCAGATCTAAGTGGGCTGCACACGAAGTTGTTTAAGGGATCATTGGGGTCAGCAAAGAAGGCATTGACTGATGTCAAAGGGAATACGAGGACTTTGGCTATGGTTTTGAGGAGTGAGAGTGAGCTTTTGAGTTTGAGTAAGGAGCACGATGATCAGATTGCTGAACTCAAGTTGTTGCTTGAGGATAAAAACAGAGAGGTGAATTTTTATTTTTTATTTTTTTTTAAATGTGAGTGGAAGAATTTTATTAGTCAGCATATATTTTTTTCGACTAGATTTTTGTGCATTTTAAGGTTGAACTAGTTGTGTTTGGATAGAATGGAGAATTCTGAGTGATTTTATAACTTGCAATTTGTAAACAGATCGAAAGTTAAAGTATCATTTGTGGCAAATTTATAGAAAAATTGAAATTTGAATGCCTGTCAAAATTCCGGCTCCTTAGCGAACAAAGTCCAGAATCAACAAGGGTTCGTAGAACTAGGGAGTGTTACATTTTACGTTTTCTCCAATTTTGGCCATCAAATGTAACAGTAATGTCAAGTTTATGAATTTTGAACGGCTTTTCAGCAGACAAAGGATTTCGTGTTCGCATTGAGAAAAGTATTGAATGTGATGAATATTGCCACCATTTGATTTTCTGATGATACTCAGAAAAGGCGTTTTATCTGTGGTGTTTTCTTCTCTATTAAGTGGATTGATCAAGATATATGCATTTCTGATGATTCAATTATTAGATTTAGTTGATGATTATAGAATTTTTAGGTCGAGAAGCTGAAAGATTTGTGCTTGAAGCAAAGGGAAGAGATAAAATATCTTAAAAATGCTGTACTATTCCCGGATGTTATGAATTCGCAACTTCAGAAGCTTTTGCAGGAGGAGGGTTCAGAACTGAATCAGGCAAAACATCTTATTCCAAGTCTTCAGAAGCAGGTCACTTCCCTTACACACCAACTACAATATCTTGCTGAGGATCTTGCAGAGGTAATATTCATGTTGTGCACCAAAGAAAATTTAAATTAAAAATAATGAATTCACACAAAGTTCATTGGATTTAGGATCGAGTTTAATTCTGAGTTGTTGACAATTTTTTTTTGTTTTTTTGCCACAGGTGAAGGGAGACAAATATTCAGCTAAAGGAAGCTCTGATAATCACTTCAGCTTTCCAAGGACTCCATCATATGATCACGAAGAGGCAGCTAATTCTTGGGTAAAATCATTAAATCAAACTGTGAAGTCTGAATTGGGAAGTGATGATTTAAGTTTTTATAAAATAAACTACTTGTATCATAACCCCTTACAATTGTATAGTCTACAATCTGTACTGTGAGTTCCTATCCGTATATGGTCGAGTGAAACCTTCTTATGGGGTTTGTCTGGATGTTTTTCGCCATCTTTATAGGGCAGTTTATTTGATCATAGTTCAGTGTCAATTCTAGGCAATGTTGTATTTTTTTCATTGATTTTAAGGTTGTCTTGTATTTTTCTCCTTTTAACAGTTTGATCAGGAGTTCAGTTCTTGGGATTACAGAGCCCCAGACAGCCCAGATGACATGTTTCTCAAAGATTTGAATCCATGCCTAACACCATGTTACTCCAAGACAAAGTCTAAGGTACTTGTATCTGCTAACTTAATCGCTATTTAATGCATGTTTGGCAAAGCTTAAATTTTTTTGAGCATATATTGTAGGACCTACAACTTTCACAACATAGACATCCTTTGTGAGTGAACCAATTCAAAGTACCTCCCAACTTACAAGAGTGCATTCCTCTTGTGACTTTGAGGTTTATGATGAAATAAAATGGCTTTTCTGAGGATTATGAAGATTTTAAGACTAGGGATTATCGGATTTTGTCTCTTTGGAATTTCTTCAGAGGTAATGTATTTGGCCATATTATTTTCTGCCATTATTTTATATGAAAAAAATAAATGCAAATCATTAAAAGGGCATTTTTGTATGACGTCTTCTCATTTCACAAGTGTACAGTTCGTACTTTAACAAGCTGCTGCAACCTCTGTTCTCCAACATAACTCCATATTTAGGAAGTCTCGCACCATGATCCTTGACCTTCGTTATTTTGAGGTCATATCTAGTATTCAAAATTTACCTCAATTTGGTCCGAACTTCAACCTTATGACTCATTATGTCATATATATAACCAAGTCAGGAAATACTACATTTTATACAAACTGGAGAAATTATTTTAACATTTAGTCAACCTCAGCCAAACATGCACACAGAATCCTGGGGAAAAAAACAATTCAAAGGGGTATTTAAAGTTTCATACAACCTTAAAAACTATCAAAACTTGAGGAATAGATGTAAGAATACTATTTCAACCATTTCAAATCTCAGAATAGTTTAATCAACGTTAGCGTTGTCATTTACACATCCCATTTACTCACTCACATATGTAAACCTTACGAGGGAAGAAATAAAAAATTAAAACAATGATATCAGAATATTTCTAAAAGTTTGGACGACCCTTAAAAATGAGGTAAACATCCAAAAAGAGAAGAACGCCAAGCATACAAAATACATCTGGTCATAACCAAGGATTGGTGGACAATAATATATTTATACACAAGCTGCCTAAACAGGTAAACCAACATCTCTACCAAAATTGGATTTCTCAAGAATTTTTTGATTAAGAGACGATCCAAATGCAACTAGGATTGAATTGCAGATACAAGGATCATATCACGAGTCACCAGATGATTATTGGAAGAAGCCAAATGCCAAAAACATTACATCTCTCACCAGTTTGCCAACTGTGAGGAAATGCTTTTTACAACTGGGTGGTATACTGTGTGCAAATGTCTCTTCGCTTTCTCTGAACCTGGTTGGTCAAGCCACTCATTGTATAGGCTTTTGATAAGCGGATTTTCATAAGGATCGGCTACAAGTACCTAAATATTAGAGTATGGTAAGCAATAAAACATTCATAAAGTTTAATCCGCAAAATTATCAGACATCATCGAGGATAAACACACTGCCACAACAAATTGTGATGATAAAAAAGAAGTGTCAAAACAAGACAAATATTGATCCACATTATGTTTGAATAAGAATTATCTGCAAAATCAGCAAAAACCAACACAAAGACACTCCCAGACTTGTATATGCAAATTGTGATGATAAAAAGAAAATTGATAAAACAATACAGAAAAATATTGGTCCAACTCTTATCTAATGCTGATTTTATTCTTTATTTTCCCCATATCATGCATTTCAAATTATGATTTGCGCTTTTCTCTACACATCACACTACATATAACAAGTCAAGGTTCCAAAAACTGGGCCATTATTAAACAAAATCGCCTAAACTGAAGAAAGCCATAGAAAAAAACTAAACCGACTTACATTTTCTGAATATGTGTTTTCCAATAACTGAATCAAATCTTTTGCAGATTGCCCAGGCTTGGGCTTGATTTGACCTCCACCATTCAAACATCCTGTTGCTCAGAGAACGCACACATAAATACATTAGAATCCGTGCATGATTTTTTAAAACAGGCAATACTATAAATCAATGACGATCAGTCTCCATGGACATGACCCGGTAAACCAATAATACCTGAAGGACATGCCATAATCTCCAAGAAATGATAGTCGCACTTTCCAGTTTTAATTTTTGTAACAATGTTTCTCAGGTTTCTGAATCCATAACACTGCGCGAATTTCAATACAGTTTTGCCCTTGACCTGCATTTAGATTATCGCACAAAAATTAGTTCACAACAAAAAATTAACATTTATACAGGAATTATTTTTTTCGAATGAGCTGTTCATTAAATGACTTATATAGTGAAAAAAGGCGGGTAGGTGAAGTCAAGAGTAGAAAAAAACTTTGTGACTGATGAGGAGGCAACGAGAATAATCAAAGTGGATCATCGCAAGAATAAAAACAGAACTACATCAAGAGGAAAGAGGCATTATTAGTGTGTGTTTGATTGGAGAATTTTCTAGGGAAAATGGTCTTTTTCCACTCAAATTCCAACTTTTGGAGTCTTTGATAGCCATTTTTTTCATGGAAAATATTTTCCAACTTTTGAAAATATGCCCAATTTTCCTTGTTTTTGAAGAAAACACTTCCACTGGGGGGATTTTGTTTTCCTTAAAATGACAAAAACATTTTCTTTTCTAGGAGACATTTTCCATGCCAATCAAACACCCTTAGTTCATAAGTAAAGTGAAGAAGATCGAAGGTTGCATTGAATTACCATGGGTCAAGATAGCTACTTTCAAAACTAGACTTTAACCTTCCTAAAATGTTCTTATCAACAATGCCAACACAAGGATGGACGAAACTTACTTCAAGAGTAACTTCCTGAAAATCTGAGTTCCTTAGAGTCTTAAACTGAAGAGGACCTTCAATTTCTTTCCCAAAAAGTATTTTTGCAGCGTGGCAGAATACAGTGTCTGCATACCCCCCAGAGCTCCCACGAACACCATAGAGGCGGCCTTCTTCATCTATATTTGACAATCTGCAGAAAGTAAAATAATTTTTCTAGTCACTTGTAATCCAATGTAGTTAATAAGTAAACTAGAAACAGTACATATTCTTACAATTTATCCACTGGAGATTCATCCAAAGTTGTAAAATCAACAGATTTAGACTGCAACAATTAAAACCAGAAAATTTAAGATACTACAACATAAATGAAAAATAAGAGACGTGCAGATTAACATCACAGAATGTTTACCCGAATCAAATCTAAAACCTCTCCAGTTGTCAACACAGAATCCACCTCTGCAATTCTTTCACTTTCAGAATCTACTTGGAACGTGAAGTCATCCCTAGCAGCCTCAAGCTTTTTGTCATAACAAGGCATCACGGTCACATGATATATCTCCTCTGCTCTGTCCAGAAATAAAATTTATCTACAACGTCAAAATTTAATACTGTTCTGACCAAGCAGGTAGATGAGGGTCAAAAGCTAGTTACCCATGGTTCACTATAATCACATTACTTTACAAGATTGACCAATGCCTCACTGAGTCACCCATAAATATACTACAAATAAATTAACCATATATATTTCTAGTTACTTATTTTAAGCTCTCTCACTGCTGCTGTTCTTAGTATTTAAGTATGCTATAATGCTATTGGACCCCAACATCAAGATAGAAGTCTGCAATTGCGAAGAATATGCTTGAAATGATAATAAAATGTTCAGCACATTAACAATGATGGTGCAGATGATAGATCACCTTGGACATAATTTTTGCCATATGTGGTTCTTAATGGCAGCTCCAATAATTTGTTGGGGGCTTTTGACTGAAGAAATATATGGAAGTATGTAGGATCCAAGAGTTTTTTCTGCATAGCATATCCAACCTGCAAATCCAGAATTCATCATAAAAAATCTGGATAAATATCATAAAGCTCTTCACACTTCAGGAGGCGAAAGAACAGGCCTCTATCTAGTCTAGATACAATAATTCGTGTCATTATCTAAACTGTCACAAAAAGGGACATGATATACCTGGACATGCTGACGAAATCATGGGAAGGGCCAATTTGGATATCTCATCATTAGGTATATTGTGTTGTTCATAACGTGTTATGAATTCATTACAAGATTCAATAAGTGTTAAATCTCGACTGCTGCTGGTATCAAATACGGCTTTCACTCCTAAAGATTTAAAGAAGGTTGTGAGCTTTATCAAGACCTGAAAATTATTGAAGATTAGGTAATGTTAGGAATTTCAAGTACAAATAGTAGGAAAACCATCATCCATGTATTGTACATGGCGAAAAGGAATATTAAATCGTCAAAACCACATGGACTTTATGTAACTTCTTACTTGGAGGGAAGAAAGACCAAAATGAACAGCGAGAGAAGCTCTAGACTGGGGAGAGAGGGAGACAATAACAGCTTTTCCTTTACTAAGGTTAGAAAGAAACTCCTCTGAGCTTTGCTTCTCAAGCATGATAGTCTCTGCCGATGTTATGCACCCACTGCATGATAATCATCATCAGTATTAATTCCTCAACTACAACGTCATATTTACTCATTTCCAAATCATGAATCAGTGTGATAATCTAGACCAATTAAATAATCCTAGTGGATATGTATTCGGTTAGCATGTACAGCATCTAGCTTGAACTATATTATTCGAAAGGTTAAAATCTATCCATTTCAGATCAGAACATAGAACAGTATAATGAAGTGTAGTATTTGATTAGACCTGCATGCTAAACAATCTTTGAGTGAGATCTTCACAGGCTCATTTTGCACTTCTTTAGGAGTTGTTTTAACTTTCCCAGGATTCTGTTAACAAAACATGATTATTAAGATTAAAAAAAAAAAAAGAACAACACCAAAAGATAACGGTAAGGGTTTGCAAACAAATGGAAAATATGCAATTCTCTTCAGGAAAAACTTTCTTGTCTTATAACTTCCCAATCTTTTTTCCATTTTTCCTATTTTGAAAAAGTGAAAATGCTTAAATCTGGACTTGGCTATGATTCTGAAAAATAATATGAAATTGATCACATAATCAAATAGTAAGTTCTATACATATTAGAAGGCTTCAAAACTCACAATTTTGATTAAGTTTTGAGTAAAAAAACATAATCTGAAATAATTAACCAATAAAACCCACTATCCTATCTAAATTAGATACGAATAAAAAACTAAAAAAAAATGCAGGTAAACCCTAGCAGTAGAAAGTGCGAAAACAAAACCGATGACACTAAGCAATAACAAACAAGAAATCCAATTCCAACAAAACAACCCTAGCAGAAAAACAACAACTATTACCTCCGTTTTAATAACGCAACCCTGGGACGGTGCTATATAATCATTCAAGTCGCCAATTCTAAGCGTCGCCGAAAATTTCTCCGACATTATCCCTATCTGTAAAGATGTACAAACGGGTACGTGGAGAATTACAATGATAAAGCTTCAAACTTTATTTTTCCTTGGGGAAATATATGGTAGAAGATTGAAAAAATTGGGACTTGATATTTCTATCTATAAGGGATAGGAAAAAGGGTTGATTTTGAACACGATCGGAGGCGAGGCGGTGTAGAGTTGTGTGTACCAATGACAGAACAAGTTCATGACGAACCAAGAGTCAACTACCTAATTGTTCTTTTGACTTAAGCTGGATGCACATTTTTGTTGTTAACGGAATGACATCTTCCTACGTGGAGGAAATGATGTGTTGAATGAGTTAAAAATTAGACACAGCCTATATGTGTACAGAACGAAAAATACACAGAAAGCATCAGGAATACACAATCACCCATATGAGTATTTGTATTTTTTCTGCATGAATTTTGTTGTACATACAGAAAATTTCAACGGTACAATTGTACAATCCTGAAAGCTAAATATGAAGAGAAATTGATTATTGCTATATGTCAAGATGCTAACATCCAAATTTACTATCTTGTACTTAGAATAGTCGATAACTAGAATAATCTAGCAATGCAGTAGTTCTTCAAGAAAATAAGTAAGTAATTGGGGACGTCGAAATCTTGCATTTGTGACTGCCCAGGGGCACTCAATAATAAATGGTATTGATGAAGTTTTCCTAAAGCACATCATGATTATTGCAACCTAAAGACTAAGTATCAGGACATGGACATCGTTGCATTATTTAGGAGAGTTGTAGAGACTTACAATTTTGAAGAGTTTGATAAGTTCATAATCAAAATAGAAAATAAATCAAACGATGCATGAGATTATCTAACAGAGATGGGGTCGAAAATTGGGCACGATTATCTTCCTCACGAAGGCTAGTCTATCATGTATTGCAACGTTTGTTGTTGTAGCCATCATAGGAACGATAGTAGCCATTGGCTCAGTAAATACGATCTCAACTACAAATCAATGTGAGTTCATGATCACTGTGACGTACATATGTGTACAACCCTTCCAGACTTCTCCCCATCTCAAACCGAGTCCTATCATGTGCTCTTTCATGTAATGAGGCAATGTGAACTAGTCCAATCCGCTAAAGATCTCTATTCGGAATGGACTCGAACAATGGATCGTTCAGTAGGTGGAACAGATAATCCACGCATATACATATGATCCTCCTCATCCATCGAAGTAGTCAACTTAGCGTGGACTTCGAGCCGGCATATCGACATTTCAATGTTTTAACGGTCATGTATTGAGCCGAATAAATATAAATACAACATAAATTGTAAATATATAATACTCATTTAAATATCGTTGATGATAGATGTCAAATAGCTGGTCTCCATTTTGATCGCCCACTTGCTACCCAAATCGGGGATAGCCTCATATATCCATACTTGCAACAATTACAATTATTATGTTTATACATTTAATAAAATTTTTAACATTTATTAGGTTAAACATTTACCTGCAAAGCCTTCTTCGACTTGAGCATCGAATACACCCTCCTAAAGACGTGTAGTGTATCGGTATAACATCTCCGACATCATGGATAGTTGTTGAAGGCTTTAATATCATCAGCAACATCCAACGAAAAAAGTTCTATCGACATCTTACGGTATCGACACCTTAGTACGCTCTCCAATATGAACACCAATCCCAGCTGCAACTTGTCCACCATGTGATCACATTTCCTGGATGCGTCCCTAACGTGAGTGTAACAGACCATTTACCTCCAAAATATAAATCAAGCAACATTTTATTTATTGTAATACGAGCTCTCGCTGCTTCTTCACCATTACACTTCGAGTCTATAATGAAGGCAAATTCAAGGATTGAGAATCTCGATACCTTCTCGTCCCCCATGACAAAATGCAGGTCATCGTCATCGACTGACTTAAGTAGATGAAGTAATAAAGAATCAATGATCTGACCTGAAGATTGTATGTCCTTCAACAAATAGAAGGACCATAGGAATGATTGGTGGGGTATGACTACGTGTTCCTCATCTAACCCCTCCAATATTGTCACATAGTTAGAAAAGTTACAATATGACGTAACTTTCTCCAAATGAGCTATCATACTGTTGTCCAAATAATATTCAATCCTGCAAAAATAATAAACAATAAAACTATATACAAGAGATTATGAATAAACCATAATATCTTAAAATTTAACCAATCAAATTATAAGCTATTGTACGCAAGAAATAAATTCATCTCATCACATATTAAAAAGAAAAAACAAATTAGCCCCCATTAAAATTTTAATGCATTTTCCCCCTTTTATTTTTAAGCACACATTCTCCAATAAAATAATATTATACATAAATTAAATCAAATTAAAAAAAATAAATTAAGGGAAAAAAGAAATTTGAAAAATTATAACATTGGAATTAAAGATAAAAGATAAAAAACACACATACAAAAACGAAAAAATTAAAAGAAGGAAAAAAAACGAGAATGAAAAATAATTGATGGAAAAGAAATTAAATAAATTATAAGATTCAATTTTAAAAAAAAAAA
>CAIGRL010262717.1:0-13992 GCA_903798325.1 Fraxinus xanthoxyloides | reverse complement strand
AAAAAAAAGAAGAAGATGAAGAAGAAGAAGAGAAAAGGAAACCACAAGTCCATCAAACTTTACTCTCTCTCACTCTCTCCCACCAAAGAAAAGAAAACCAAATGGCATTGAAAATTTACATTGTTACTAGTCCTACATCATCCTTTCTAGTATGCAAATGAATCTTAGTGCATGTTTGGCGAATCTTAAATTATATTTAAACTTGTCAAACACACTCTTTATCCACACATTTCATGTACCCACTACTTATTATCCACACATTTGTGGGACAAGTTACTTAAAATATAATTTAAGCACCCCCAAACAAGCACTTAAAATGTGGCAAAGTTTATGTGCAAATTAACATAACAAATGTTGGATCCATGAGGCAAGAATAAAGAAAATTTCTAGATGGAGATTTTTTGGTGGCAAATGTCCTGTAACTTCTCAATATGCACATTTACAGGTTATGGCAAAAAGGACAAATGTTCCTGGAATGAAACAATATCGTGGAAGGCGCTTCAATCCTTACCTTGGATATAGATACAGGAGGCCATACGTACCCCCATATTTCTATTCCCCATATGGTTACGGGTGAGTTTCTAACCATTGTTTACCTCAACCTTCAATTGTAATTCTGATAAAAATGAGTGAAAATAATTTTTCTGCATGTTGCAGGAAGGTTCCAAGGTTTAGGAGACCAGCGCGCTACATGCCTTACTATTGAGAGATTCCACATCTCAAAAAATTGCCGTTCTCTGTATCTTCACGACGGTTTATGCAGTTGTTAGTAGCTGCAGAGGTATTTTGCCTACGTGGGTATTGCTATCACACGCCTATGATTTATGAGCTCTCTAGTTTGAAGTTTCTTTTGCATGGCGCTGGTGAAGTTATCTATCTCCATGTATTTTCTGATTTCCAGACGACTGTTTATCACATTTCTGATGAGGAAATGATGTTAGCTAATATCAATAATTTGTTGACAGGTTAATATGTTTATTATTATGCGCTTATGAGGTAGGTTTATATATTTTGAATGGTATAATTTTGTTTGGAATGAAAACTCATTCTATCTTGAGACGGGCAATAATATGTATAGTAATTGAAATATGTTTAATGTGTTTTAACAAACTATAGGAGGGTCCACGAGTTAAAAAGTAACTCATTTGTGTGGAATATGGAACTTAAATAACTTGCTTGGAATGCTTTTAAAGGAATAAACATTTAGGGCCTGCTTGAGAATTTTATTTCATATGTTTTCACCGGTTTTGGATGGCACCGTTTATGAGGGTTAAAAGAATCGGTGCTTGTTAAATTTTTGGAGCACTAATTTTGGATGGCTTAAAAATCACCCAAAAATGGTGTAGTGTAATTTTGACCAGTTATCTCAACCCACCAAATAGACGATTTTTGGTCGTATCCCAAATTCTCTTTTAGTTTTACTCTTTATAAAATAATTATTTCCAATAAACATATTTCGTTTAATACTGATTTATAAAAAAAAAAATATACGAACTAAAGAAATAATTTATAAATAAGAAATTATATTATAATTAAAAAATTACATATAAGTAAATATTACTTATAAGATAAAAAATTATTTTTGTGAGAAAATCTTACTAATAAGACAAAATATACTTATAAAATACAAAAATTATAAGTAAAAAAATTGTATATATGTAAAAATTATTAAGAGTATAAAATTAACTTTTAATTATAAAGTTTATATATAGCTAAAAATACTAGCGTAAAATTTTAAGTATATATTTAACTTTATTTGAATTTTTAAGTAAAATATTAACTTAAATGTAAAAAAAGATTAAATATAAATAACTTATAAGTAAAAAAATTCATACAAGAAAATCATAAATTCAAAATTTCATTAAGGGACATATATTTAACTTTACTTTTTTAAAAAATTTCTGAACCGGTGAATAGTAACTCCTAAGTGTGAGTTGGATTATTTTAAAAGTTACTACTAAAAGTACTCATAATCAGTCCACTCATGAACGCTCAAAATCGATACTTTGAAAAACGCTTTTAATGGATACGCTGGAACTCCCAAGTATGGTCTTAGTTGGAATAAGCCCTTTACTAATAATAGCAAAAGTTAAAAGACGACTACTTTTTTTATGGTCATTATTGATTAAAAAAAAATGATATTTTGAATAATGATTTCTTTTTTTTGGAAAATGTGTAGTTAGAAGTAGGGAGAAATTCTGAGTTTTTGTGCATAATATTTTATTGTTTGAATGTATAGTAAAAAATGAGTATAGGAATTAAAGAGTTTTGTTTTAAAGGAACACAAACAGGGTATTGCGTAAGCATATCTAGCATGAAACCAACTAATATGGGATGACTTATTAGGAGTCAATGTTGCTAGCTATATATTCGTAGGCCTCATCTTGCATGCTTTTGAAAAATCAAAAATAGGTTACGAGATTATTTAAGAAGTTGTTTTTACATATATCTGGATAATTTTCTAAAAGTGTTTTATTGAGTTAAAATAGCTTTTAGAAAAACTAACATAAGGTAGCCTCTCTATAAAACTTTTATACAAGACGCATTAACCCTACTAAATGAGTCCATGTTACTCTTCACCTATCCAACCAGCAAAATCCCTACTTGGATAGCTAAAGATCATTTTTTCTTAAACTAACAAGTGTCTGGTTGCATTTGAAGAATCACTTCTCAACCAAAAAACAGCTTTTTTAAATTTCTCCTTTTTCCTTTAAAAGCTGAAAAGGCTATGAACCAGCCTACTCATGATGAGCCAAGCCGAGCCCAATTTGGAAGAATGAGCTTGGCTCGTTTAATCAATGAGTCGAGCTGGATGAGCGGGTGGCTTTTTGCCACCTCTGTTGAGGCTTGAGTCCTCTTGCAACTTGATGGCAAAATCGTAATATAATTTCATTTCTCGTGTACGAGAATTCAATCTTATCATGATTTAATGTCGATTCATATCTATAATAATGCTATCTAATATCAATTATTTTAAAACCCTCGTTTAGATATTATTAAGTGATACTAATAGATCTAATTAAAATGAGATGCCCATTTCTATGGGCATGTCACTTAACGTCATTGCATTATTGGTACTAAATGGATATCGTTATCATCGAAATATTTTAAGAATCAAGTATGATGATATTTACTATAACAGTCTAAATGGGGTTCAAAAGCGAGAAATCTAATCAATCTCATTTTCAATTATATTTCAATTTTATCTTATATGTTAGCGATGGGTAATAACTACTCCTCTCCTATTCTATCTTTCTTTCATGCGCTTATTCGATTAAATGATTTTGAGTATTGCACACTCAATAAGCAGTACATATCGAGTTGATTCATTCTAAATTTTTAGTTTTCGAGTTAAACATATATGTTCTATACATGAATCTGAGTATCGCGCTCTAAAATCGTAATATGTGTCAAGTTGTCGCGCATTCAAAATTATTAGTCATTAAATTAATCTTTCTAAATATATTCGATTAGATCTTCTACTTTTCAATTGTCCACACAAAGTGACAATTTGACAACCCTACCAAAAAGGGTGATCGATAATATTAATTGACTTTTGGTTGGCTTTGCTCGTGATGTAGAATTCAAAACCTTGAACGAAGATTCTTTGACTGAATTTTATTACAAGTTGGCCTTTAAGGACTTTTCCTTTGCTTCTTTTTGAAATTTTAATACAAACATTTACTTTTTAAAAGGATGCCTTTACTTAGTGCATTATTGATGAAGTTTAAATTTATAAACGGTAGATCTTACGAAATATATTAATAGTAAATTGTTAATCTTACAAAAAAATAAAATATGTGAATAAAAAGTAGAGATGATGACGAGGACATGATGGGGTCGAGGGCGATCATTCCCATCCTTGACCCGTCGAGGATTTTCAAAGACAGGACATGATTAAAGTATCTTCATGTATCGCCGTCCATTTAATTAATTAATGTGATTTAAATTGATAAAAACATAAAATGTAAATAAATAAAATGATTTAGGGCGGGTTAGGTAATTCATGGAGGAGGCGGCATGGAGGTGGCGAATTTTGATTTCTCTAATGAAAAAAAGTATGTTTGAAAAGTACATTTTGAAACAAATAATATTTTGTTGTTATGTCAAGAGAAAATAAGAAAAATAGAAGATAATTAATAGAGTCAAAATTTAAATTTAATTTATTTTAACAAAATAAATCCATATAGAATTCTATTGAGAGTTACCAAGTGATTATAAATCATAGATCTCACAACCCTTGTGTACCTGTCACGAAACTAAAGTTTTTCACTTGAAATTTATGACCTCCATGCCGCCTTTAACCTTTCATGACTCTCGTACCCCTTGTTGAATACTTGGTTTAGTGAATCTTAAAGCTTAAATAGCTATTTAAGCGATAACTTAATTGTTAAAAATCTTGTTTGGCAAAAATTATAAAATAAAATCGAACAATAAAATGTTGTCTCATCGAAATATTGTTACGAAAACTCAACGAAATAAACTTCCAAAAGAAAAAAAAAATACAATTGCTCCCCTCATTTCAATCCATGAGAATCGTTGCATTGAATCATCCACATTTTGTTCGTTAATATCTTCAATGATATCATCTTCATACAAGATATTCATATATCCCTCTTTGATTGCCGTAGTCAACATGTAAATTGGTAAAAAAATAGGTCTTATTGTTGCCTTCTTCAAAAGTTTCGTATATAATTTGTAACACGTGAGAGAGTAAGCCATTGAATTACGTTAGTTGTAAATGTCTTTTAGGTTATCGATATTTAGTATATGTTTGGTAGCTATTTTCAGCAAATCTTAAGGGAAAAAATTACCGTTAAACTGGGTCCCACCCGTGAAAGGGGAAGTCAAAAAAGACGGCTGACTTTGATTTATAATGGCCAAAAAATTCATTTTTTGGTTTGAAAAATGACTACCAAACCTGCTCATTTAAAAAAAAAAAACCATTATATTTTAGTGTTAAAAAGCCCCTTAGTATTTTCAATGATGTCTATATTTTAAACTATGTTTTTTCATGTGTCTATGTCTATTTCAATTTAAAGTTAACGATATTGATGACATGGTTAATAAAATAATTACACAACGACAATTAAAAAATTACTTTGAAATTATATTGTCTAAGAACAATTTTAAAGTACAATACATAGTGATTATTGAAATATTACTCCTGTTTGACCCAGATTTTGGAGAAGAATATATTTTGGAATAGTGATTTTTTAAAGAATGCATGGATAAAAAATAATGAAAATTTTTGAATTTACGTATAAAATTATTTTATGAAATAATGACCTTGTTAGACGCCCATTTTAGCAAAAAAAGTGTTTTTGAATAGTGATTGATGGAAGAATGTGTGGTTAAAAAGTAAGGAGAATTTTTAGGTTTATATGTAATATTATTTTATTGATAGAATGTGTGATTTAAATGGAAAAAGTGAAAAAAATAAGAATGAAAATAAGAAAAAAATGGGCCAGAAAAAATAAAGATGAAATGTTTTAGTACTGCAGAAATATGCAGTTGTATCACTAACAGTAGTTATTTTAGAGGAAGATGTAAGAAAAAGTATTCATTCTTTCTTCTTGAGCAGAACGCACACACATTTACAGCAAATAACGGTTAAAAAATCAAAGTAAAACCCTGTTAAGATAAAGAAGAGAAACTTCTTTTTACTCCAGATTTCTTGCAAAATTGCAGTTCGATAGACCATTCTTCAAATTCAGCACAAACCGTTTCTGATTCTCTCCCAGGTACTTTTTTCTCATATGTTTCCTTTGAAAATTTTCACGCACAAACACATGTATATGCTCGTTTTTCTACTCGAACATTCGCGGGTTTCAAGAAAAATGGAACTTTAAACGATGTTCGTTGTTTTATAATATGCTTATGATTGTGTAATGGAAAAAGTGAAGGTTGGAGATTTTGAAGAGGTGGGGGTAGACATTGTTTTAGTTGTTTAATTCTTGTTATAAATATTTTTGCTTTAGGTGAGGAAGATTTGTGGATATTTCTCATTTCAATGGGTGCTAAATTGAGGGCTTCTAATAAGACGATTTTCCCCCTTTCTTCTTCAGGATAAATCTGATATTTATTCAATAATGTTTTGGACAGTGTAAAGCTAAGCTGAGTGAAAACCCTGCTAGCCACAGTAGAAAAGGATTTTATTTCAATACCTTCCATTACTTCTTTCAGTCGGATTCCCTGTCGGCCTATTCAAGCACTGGTATTTTTCCATTCAAGTCGAACAAAGATTTAATGGTTTAGAGGCATTCTTTGTTCCCCACAGGAACTGGGGATATAAAAAAAAAGCTGCAAGGTGTACGATAGGAATCCTCGGTGGAAATCCCTCTAAGAACAACTCCTATACAAGTAGTTCTCTCTCTCTCTTGTAAGCAGTTTGTTTTGACCGTGGAAGCTGATTAATATAGTTTATCTCTGCCTGGCAAAAGCAATGAAAACTTACCAGGTTTTCGAAAATGCAGTTCTTGCTTAAGAAATAATCGTCCATTCATCATCCTGTTCCCCACCCCATCAATTGATATTTGATATCAATTCCTAATTTTCCTTTTTAAGGTAGCTACTCGAGCTTTTGCAGCTAAATAAGTTTTTTAATGCTTTTATTCATTGTTTGAATAGTTGACAGAGTCTGGATGCTCATACATGTAAAAAGGGCAATGGCTGAAGTTACGACTGGAAGCAGATTCTAACTTAATCTAGATCAGTTGCTATGGCATTAATGCAGATGGACCTGCTTATTGCAGTTTTATCACTTGCAGTTTTGTATTCTTTCGTCTCACCTGATGCCCAAGGTATTATGGTAATTTTCCTTTATAAGTCATCAAACTGATGTAAAATATATATTCATTTTATATCTCGCTACATCTTTCTTTCTGCTCATTATGAGTTCTCATATAATTAAAAGAATGTAGAATATAGGGCTGGCATGTGGAGTGTTTTTGGCTTTATTATCATAGGATGGGAACTATTAAGCGAAGAATAGTTGTCCATAGGGTGAATGACTGGAAAGGTTTTGTGAGGCAATTTCCTACATACCTTTCTCCCCTCTTCCTATCCGCATAAATGGAATACATTTTGGTTTCTCATTCTCGCTCCACATTTTTCTCTTTTACCCATGTTGGTTTTTTTCTCCGGGTAAAGATTTTTTGGCCTCTTTTCTCAAAACCAAATGTGGGGTTTGGCATTGGCATTTTGGGTGGTTTGGCCTAATTTATTTTGGCGATAATTCATATTCTTGGCATCTGTTTCAGGAGATGCACTGTATGCTTTGAAGGGTTCACTAAATGCTTCTCAGCTCACAGATTGGAATCAGAATCAAGTCAACCCGTGCACTTGGTCCAAAGTTATCTGTGATGGTAATAGCAAAGTTGTCACAGTGTAAGAAACTTCATGTTGAAAATTTTTCCTTCTCCTAAATATGTGTTTTCTTATATACCATTTCCTGAATGTCAGAAGTTGCTGCATTTAGAAAAGGTTTTGCATCTTCCTTGTGTAACTTCCGGCTTTATTTCTGTTGTATGATTATCATTTTTGCTGATCAGTAAGATGTGATGTATGATCGTGTATTTGCAGGTCACTATCTAATATGGGATTTTCCGGAACCCTGTCACCAAGATTAGGAATTTTGACGACCCTGCAGACACTGTATGTGTAGAAGTTGAAGCAATACAGTTTGTTGTTTCTGTAAATTATTCTAGTTTTGGTTACCATAATTTGGCATGCAGTTTCTCTCAGTTAAATCATTGTTTGCTTATCTTTGATGAGAGTAAACATTGAGTAGGTCGTTATACTTTGGTTTGCTCTTATTGTCCTTATATATTGAGATGGAAAAGAGTATATTTTCAATGAAGGCTACTCTTGAGAGAATTGTTTTATTATGAGATTTTTTTCTGAATTGATAACAATTTCTCACGATCAATTCTCTTGGCCTCTGCATGTTTTTCTATTATTGCTTGGATTATGCAATTCCACGATATATGAGTTCCCAACGAAAAAAATTAAAAAATATCCTATGGTACTCTCAGAATTTTGCTGCACAAGAATTGATCATTATATATAAGAGATTCTTGGACACTCATCTGGCTTTCCGAATCTATGACATTTAGAAAATTAATCTGCTTAAATGAATTTAATATTCCAAACCAGATACTGTGAAGCCTAAATATTTTCCATGGCCACAGAGAGGGGTTGTCTAGTCGAAAATTTTGACATTGATGAACTATTACTCATTATGAAGTACTTTTGAGTTCATCTTTTGGTAATCCGAGAGACTAAATTTGGTCTTGATATATGAAGTTCATTATCAATTGATTTTTAAATAACTCGTGAGGTAGGCCTTCAGAACATGTATTAATCTATTAAATGGAAATCATAAACAATTACTCCACTTTTAAGTTTCAGATGTTTACTGTAAAGTGAACGAAGTTTATAAGGGACTTCTGAATGGCACTTATCTTGGGACTCGCTATATCTTTTTTCCTTCAACATTTTTCTGTCAGAAAACAGTGATTTTTTTTTTCAAGAACTCAATCTTTGGAATAAATGTCTTTATTTAAATTGAGCGGAGAATATAACTTAACAAACATAGAATAGAAATACTGGTGTTGTCATTATGCACTTGAGATGTCTTTTCTAAACCGATCTCTACTGCAGATCATTGCAAGGAAATGGCATAACTGGTAAGATACCTGAAGAGTTTGGAAATTTGACGAGTTTGACCATGCTGGATCTGGAAAATAACCATTTAACCGGAGAAATACCAAATTCCCTTGGAAACCTGAAGAAGCTCGCATATTTGTAAGCATTCTGTGAGAATTTCATCAGCATATTCCCCATTTTAATTTCTTCAGAAGTAAGATGTTGTTCATGCAAGCAGGATTTTAAGTCAAAACAATCTCACAGGACCGATTCCTGAATCACTGTCAAATCTTTCGAGCTTGGTTAGCATGTAAGTGTTTAGTCTTGTATGATTAGTATATTATGGCAACTTTACAGAACCTTATTGCCCCTCCAATGGAATTTTTTACTTTAGGCAATAAAGTCGTTCATGTCTATCTATTTTGTTTTATATGGCACTGATGAAACCCTTTTATTTTTTGCAGCCAGCTTGCTTCGAATGGTCTTAGTGGCCAAATACATGAGCAATTATTACAGGTTTCCAGCTACAAGTATGGACTCTCTCCATTATTTACATGTTAATATAAATAAACACATAAATGTATGTGTGCTTGCATGTGCACATGGATGGGTGATACTGCTGCTTGTGATATTAATTGTTTGTTATCACCTTTGCTCTCCTCCACCCAGTTTTCTAGATCGAAGTCAGTTTAACTTAAAGTTGCTTGTTTCAGTTTTACAGGGAACCACTTGAACTGTGGCATCAATTCTGCCCACCTTTGTGAATCTAATAATGGAGGTAAATGTAGAAACATTACATTCTGAAAATATGCATCATATATGCACCTTGTGAAACACTACTGCTTCTCTAGGTCGTAATGTCAGGAGGTCTGAACAAAGGAGCTGTACAAGTGAATATGTGTGTTTCTTCTTGAAAATGGAAAATAAAACCTCAAGAAGATTGAACAAGTGCTTCAAATAAGATATAAGTAATTTTTTTACATTAAAGTCATAGATTGCCGTCTTTGCAGGTAAATCACATAAATCAAAGACTGGTGTAATTGCTGGGGTTGCTGGTGCCCTCCTTGCTATGCTTCTTCTTGGAGGTTTTCTCCTATACTTTATGTGGGAGAGAAGGCACAAAGGCTACAGGCGTGAAGTTTTTGTAGATGTTGCAGGTTTGTGTTGCTTATTTTGATAATCTTAAATAATGTAGAAGACTAAATTTGAATAAATAAATGCGTGCCCTTTCGAACAACTTAAGCTTTTTGATGAGGTGGTTAACATGGTATCAAAGCAAGCAAAGTTCCCATGTGAGTTTCACTGTTAGGTACCCATTTATAAAAATAGTTCACATTGCAAAACTTTATGAAAAAATAAACTCGGTCCGCAAGGGAGGGGCTTGTTGAAGACATAATTTAAATAGATATAGACATTCTCTCTTTAACAGCTCGAGCTTTTAGACAAAATGGTTCCAAATTCCAACTGATACAAATACCGTGAGATTTCCAATGTACTTGTTCCCAGTTATGTCTCTTGAACTGCTGGTTGTATTGAGAAAAAACAGATATTTCCCACAGTAATCTGTCAATTCTATTTTTTATTAGTTTTGTTTATGCGCTTGATTTACACCAGTTGTCTATTCTATTTTTTATTAGTTTTGTTTATGCGCTTGATTTACACCAGTTGTCTATTGGAATTTGGAAATATTTTTTTTCAAATTTAGGAAATTCAAAATTCAAAGTACATTTGATCTGCTAATTTTGTTGATTTTTCCTTCTTGATGGCACAGGTGAAGTTGACCGAAGGATTGAATTTGGGCAGTTGAAAAGATTTGCATGGAGAGAGTTGCAGCTCGCTACAGACTACTTCAATGAGAAAAATGTTCTTGGACAAGGAGGTTTTGGGAAGGTTTATAGAGGAGTGCTTGGAGATAACACGAAAGTTGCCGTTAAACGTTTGACTGATTTCGAGAGTCCTGGTGGAGATGCAGCATTCCAGCGTGAAGTTGAGATGATAAGTGTGGCTGTTCACAAAAATCTTTTACGATTGATTGGATTTTGCACTACACCGACAGAACGCCTTCTAGTTTATCCGTTTATGCAAAACTTAAGTGTTGCCTCTCGTCTACGAGGTATTGTTGTATTACATTCATAATCCATCATAGCAGTTGCAGATCCTATAATTTATTTTCATTAAAGTTAGCCCATATATTATTAATGATTGATTTACCATAAAGGAGATATACATATTTGAAATCTGCTTTCTTTCTTTGACTGAATATGGCTGATAAAAAAGGTGTGTCTTTTGTAAATCTTACATAACATCTATCTCTTGAAACAACATTAATTTTAATCGTTTTTATTTTTCTTATAAGCCCTTATGTTTTTTTAATTAAATATGAAAGCAAAATGCTGGAGAGCAAATTACCTTGAGATGCTCATAAACCCTTTCAAATTTAGCAAGAAGCCTCTAGTTTTCGTATGCTTAAGGTTTAACTTAAGTTAGATTAAAATTGCAGATTATGGATTTCACTAAATCTTTATGTATAGCATTGTGAAAAATAATTGTTTCTGGTAATTTTCATCCCCAAAAAGTAACTGCACAAGATTGGTGCAAGTTGAGTTTCGTAATTTGTTCATCTCTACAGCTTTTGAGATGATTTATTTTTTATTTAGAAATTGCAGTAGATTGATTTTTGCATGCACTTTCAATCTTCTTAATAATTATTTTGAATTATGATACAGAGCTCAAACCTGGGGAGCCTGTTCTCGATTGGTCTACCAGAAAACATGTGGCATTAGGCACTGCACGTGGATTAGAGTATCTTCATGAGCATTGTAATCCTAAAATTATTCACCGAGATGTTAAAGCTGCTAATGTCTTGCTGGATGAAGATTTTGAAGCAGTCGTCGGTGATTTTGGCTTGGCAAAGTTAGTTGATGTGAGAAAGACTAATGTTACAACTCAAGTTCGTGGTACAATGGGTCACATAGCTCCTGAATACCTGTCGACTGGAAAATCATCAGAAAAGACGGATGTTTTTGGCTATGGTATCATGCTTTTAGAGCTTGTAACAGGCCAGCGGGCTATAGACTTCTCGCGCTTGGAAGAAGAAGATGATGTTTTGCTGCTTGACCATGTAAGTTAACAATCACATGTTATTTGCACGTCTTTAATTTCTCTGTGCATGCGAGTGTTTCTTTATGTCTACTATATGTTTTTATGAGTATATTTTCACCAACCTATCTGTCTGCTTATGTACATGTTTACATGCATCTACCTACACTAACAGTTGGACATACTTGCATCAAAATTCATGGGATGATGGTGCTATGTGGCGATCAATGGGCTTCCCTCATTGACGAGTTGTACCAGTGTCAAGTTTAGGAGTGGTAAATCGCAGTTTCTGATGGACTTCATGTGCACGTGGCTATGGTGGTGGGGGGGGTCTAGGTCACGAATGGTTGGTCTGTCTTTTGTTGTACATTTTACATTGGGCTGGTGGCGCGTTTTGGTGGAAGTGAAAATGGTGCCCATGATAGTAGTAGTGGCTTCAGTGTGAGTTGCGGGTTGTGTGGGGCCTAGTTATACACTTAGAGATGGAGCTTGGCTTGGCCCTTAGACACCCGAGCTTGACTCGTGTCCACAAAATAGGCTTGGTTCGCCCATTTGGCTCGTGGGCATCATGGTCAGAGCTGAGCCGTCCATGAGCCCACGAATTAACTCGTTTTTTTAAGAAATTAATAAAACATGCCCAAAAACAAGTAGGCCCATGAGCCCAAAAAACTAGCCGACTCGTGGGCTCAAGAAAAAAAATTGAGCATAGCTCGGCCCATGGCTCGTCTCAATATGAGCCAATTGACCGAGCTAGGACAAGCCGAGCTAGCAGCTTGTGGATTGACCTTGTTTCCAACATAATGCTATGGACTTATAGAGGGGCTGTTTTTTCTTGTGAGAAAACCTTGTCATCTCCTCCATTTTTGTAAAAATTCTGCAGCAGCAATTGGACGTTACTCTGATGTTGCAGGTGAAGCACTTTGATTCTGTGTTCTTTGTTCATTTTCTGATTTCTTTTTGGTTCATCATTGCTTTTGGAGTTAGGCTGATGTTATTTAGTTTTAATGGTAGGATAGTAGATAGCAGGGTAGGAGAACTTTTACTTGCGATACTAATTAAGAATTAAGCAATTATTTCTACTCTTTCCAAGTTCCACTGATATGTTGGATATTTTTTTAACTTCCTTTGTTCCTCAATTAACCTTCTGTACTTTGCCCTGAAGGTTAAGAAACTGCAAAGAGAGAAAAGTTTGGATTCTATAGTAGATCGCAACCTAAACAAAAACTACGATATCCAAGAAGTCGAGATGATGATTCAGGTTGCATTGCTCTGTACTCAATCATCACCGGGAGATCGCCCAGCAATGTCAGAGGTCGTCCGGATGCTGGAAGGAGATGGACTTGCAGAGAGATGGGAAGAATGGCAACACATTGAAGTGACACGGAGGCATGAGTACGAGAGATTACAGAGAAGATTCGAATGGGTAGACCACTCAATTCACAATCAGAGTGCTATTGAGTTGTCGGGAGGACGATGAGCTAACAGATATAAACCAAACAAGTTTATCGATTTGTATTAATAGGTTGCCTGATCAGCCAAACTTGGTTTTGTCCCATATCTCAGCAACCAGTTGTGTACCTGTGCTTTTTGCCGGTTTTTTTTCCTCCTTAGTTATGTTGTGTGATAGTTGCTCCTTTTTTTCGTGTGCTTATTCGATAATGAACATTTTGCAATTTTGCAATTTGGTGATATTTACTATCTCGAATTACAATATTCTTGAACTGAGAATTGTTATGATATAGTTTAGATTCAATATTTACTGTCAGAAACTATTTTTGTTGACCTCATTTTTTGTAATGGTTACGTGGACAACAAATGTCGGGTCCGCGCAAGTAAATTCCAACATGTTTTGACTAGAGATTTGGACGGAAAGGATGTTGTTTATGGACCTGGGAGATGCTTTACGAACGCGAGACAAAAATGTTCAAGCATCGACAGTATAATCAAAGATGATTGCATATAAACAAACAATCATAAACAATTCAATTAAAGTAGATTAATCTAACTCAAGCAAATAAATATAGAAAAAACGAGAGAAAATGTTGAGTGTGGTTTTAAGCGTAAAGGGTTGTGTTATACTTTAAATGACATAAGTTGTGAGCTTTTGTAGAGTTCTGACAGATATGGTAGCCGTTGGATAAGAGCTAGTGATGGCAACAGGGCTGGTTCGGGGCGGGGCAAGGCCCTACCCTGTTTTCTGCCCCCCTTTTTTTCTTAAACCAAAAATTTTCAATTAAAATACAA
>CAIGRL010262669.1:0-10501 GCA_903798325.1 Fraxinus xanthoxyloides | reverse complement strand
TTTGCATAGAAATTGTCAACAAAAATGAAAATTCTTTTTACAATGGTTGATAGAATTGGTTGCCATTGCTAAAAAAAAAAAAAAAGGTGGAAAATATTTTCTCACCTATTAGGTGAGAAAATGTTTTCCACATTTTGTGCATCAAAGGGTTGTACCTAAGAAAATGGAGGAAAACATTTTCCGTGAAAAATTTAGCATATCAAACAGTCAAAAAGTAGAAGTAAGAAAATATTTTCCTACTTCCCGAGAAAATTTCGCGAATCAAACGGACCCTTATTATGCCATTGCATCATTGCTGTTTCAAAATTGCGTCGATAAATTTGCGACGAAGTGTTTTGAAGGAAAATAGGCTGTAATAACGCGGAAGAAAAAGACAATCGTGTATAGAAATAGAAAAGTCAACCACGCGGGGGAAGGAGACGTTGCTTGTGCGGGACCCGCCAATACCACTAACTTGCCAATCCGGTCATCATTTCATCACTGCCTTTCTATTCCATTGTAACTCTTCAACGGGTCCCAACGGTAGACCAAGGAGTTCGATCCTCCACCAAATTGCCTTGGTAGGCTAGGGTTTCAAGCAGAAAAAAGGACAAAAAAATAGTCTTATCAATTTCAAGATTTATTCAAATTCTCTCGTCAAGGTTAAAAGATTCTCTCTTTTAAATTCTTTAAGGTAATTTTATTTTATTTGAAGATGTGCTTGTTGTTGAATTATGTTCATCGATGCTAGATCTTGTTCTGTGAAGCGATTGATGGAATTCCGGTCTTTATTTTCTTAATTTATGAGCTTTATACTTTGTGAGTTTTGTTGTTTGTTTTAGAGTTGTGTTATGTTGTTCTTAGCTGGTTTTTTAATTTTTTTTTCCCAATTTGACAGGAAGGAGATACATACATATATATATATATATATATATATATATGAAGAGTGGAGAAAACTAATTTCAGTTTGTTGTATTACTGTTGTTCTTCGTCAAGCTTTAGTTCTGAAATTTACTTATTTGCTTGTTAAATTGCTCACTTAATTTTTGCTTGCTTGAACTCTTTGCTTTCTTAAAGCTAAGATAGTATATTTGACTTTTGCTTTTAGAGGTTTAAATTGTTTAATTTTGGTGCCTTAGTAATAGCAATCCTTTGATTTTCACTGAAAATATCCTTTTGTATTAAGGAAGGGTTTCGTTTCGTTTTGTTTTTAGTCAGAATAAGCTATATTTGTTCCAAATGAAGTTGATTTTGGTGATCAAAAGAAGTTGTGTATAAATTTTTCCACAGCTATTATTATAACAGCAAATGCTACTTTTGCCTGCTTGGGCCGTGGCTAAATTAATGTTAAATTTTTAGATTACTGGTTTAATTAAAAGGAGAAGCAATTGAGCTGAGATTGACCTTAATTTATAGTTAATTGTGTAGACTTTGATCTTTACTCTTCAAATTCATTTAAGGTATTTCCAGATGGGGACATCTTCTGGATCTCACTTCAATCACCAGTCCTCAATGCTGCCCCCACGGCAACAGCCACGGCCTGGAGGACTGCAGACGTCCCTCTCCCTAGTCTCGCCAGATGCATGTGGATCTCCAAATTTTCAGGAGCGTGGCTCAAATTCTGATCAGGTCCGTGAATCCCCATCTGAAAGTGCTAGTTCGCGAGAAACCTGGCCCACTGCCGATGCTTTAGTAGCAAAGAAACTGGAGAAAGAGAAGGAAAGAGAGGGCGCTTTTGCTGAACATTCTGTTGTTCGGCGCATTTCAAGCTCAGATAAGATGTCTCTGCGAGATGTCGCCAGAGAAAGAGTCGATATTATAGCAGAACGAATGCAAAATCTTCCTGATGAGTTCCTGGATAAGTTTAAAAATGAGCTTCGGTCATTTCTTGAAGGATTGGGTGGTTCTCAGCAAAGAGAAGAGTTTCTTTTTCTGCAGAAGATAGTTCAAAGTAGGGGTGATTTGACTGATAAAACACTAATTCTGGCACACAGGGTTCAGTTAGAAATTTTAGTTGCTATAAAGACTGGAATCCAGGCATTTTTGCACCCTAGTGTCAGTCTCTCTCAAGCTTCTCTTATTGATATTTTCTTATACAAGAGGTGCAGAAACATAGCCTGTGGAAGTGCACTGCCAGCAGAGGACTGTACTTGTGAAATGTGCTCTAAGAGAAATGGTTTCTGTAACCTATGCATGTGTGTGATCTGCCTCAAATTTGATTTTGAGGTGAACACATGTCGATGGATTGGTTGTGATCAGTGTTCTCATTGGACTCACACAGATTGTGCCATCCGAAATGTTCAGATTGGTATGGGCTCTTGTGTTAAGAATGGGGCTAGCTCAGCAGAAATGCTACTCAGATGCCGAGCTTGCAATAGGACATCTGAGTTGTTAGGTTGGGTGAAAGATATCTTCCAGCATTGTGCAACAAGCTGGGATAAGGAAGCTTTGATTAGAGAACTTGACTATGTAAGGAGAATTTTCAGTCGGAGTGAGGATCCAAGAGGCAGGAAATTGCACTGGAAGTGTGATGAACTCATTGAAAATCTGAAGAGTGGGGAGACAGAACCCATGGCCTGTAAAGCTATTTTAATGTTCTTTCAAGGTAAGCTTTATTTGCTAGGCTGTTTCACCATCGCCCTTTTTGCTTTGACTTTTTTTATGTGGGCAACATGAATGCAAAAACAAGTATCTGTACCTGCTTTTTGGTTGCTCGGCCACTAAACATATTTCATATTCAATTATAGAATCTTCTTTCAGAACACACTTCACAACATTCTTTGGGTTGAGAATTTTTTTTTTACAAATGGCGATCCAATAGCCTCGTTGGAGAAATTTGAAATACTTGGTACTTTTAATACGAACATTGCCAAAAAAAAAATTTGATTACATACTTATTTTGCAATATGCCTGGTGCGTGAGGTTGCCTTTCCCCCCTCTAATTATTTGAATAATTACAGGATGGATTTCAGTTGTTGACTTTGATGCACTTGAATTATCCATCCCTAGTTTATTTCTTTCACAAAATTCTGCTCTAGCCTGCTATTGCTGAAAAATTCATGGCCTCCAAGGTATAGGCATTGATTAGAAGCTAATTGATGATGTGAAAAGAAGCTAAATATGTACGCCTTTAAGTCATGTAGCTCTTCTTGTGGGGAGTGGTATTCCTTCTATGTTTCTCTTGCTGTAGGATGCTCTTTGTAGGCATATAAAGCTTCCCATTTCAAATAATTTTTTATTTTATTTTATGTGACTATGGATACAAAGTGTAGGTCAAATTGGTGATGACCAATAGGCCATAGTGTGGTGGATGCATTGTGATGGTTTTGGTGCTAGCTAAAAGTTCTTTAGCGAGTATGCGGTAGCATCCTCTTCTACGTATGAAATTTACTGAAACAGAATACAGTTCTAAGGTTTTGCATTAGGGGGATTAGGGTTTGTGTCACGTGTGAACTATTTGTGAAAAAATGAATACTAGTTTGAATTACATTAAATCAAATTACTCGAGACATATACTTGCATCCACTTGAGAAGTGTTATTTTAGGCTTATGTTTATCTTACCATGTTGCTTGAACCCCAACCATGGGTTGGTCTATGATAGGGCAATTCCTCCGTTCATATTGTAGAACTGTATGACTGTCTTTTGAATGTGTGAATTCCAGCTTGAAATACAATTTTTTAAATTTAAATTCAGGAAAGTAAGCAGCTTTATCTAGAACTCTCTCTGAGAATTTTCACTGGAGATGAGATCTGTGAGACTAATATATATATATATATATATTTTTTTTTTTCTCTGAATAGCTTATAGAATTGTTTAAATAGAATATCCATTTCTGCTTTTCTCGAGCCATTCTTTTAAGAGTGTATTTCCTTTGCAGAGCTTGAGGTTGACCCCTTAAAGAATCAAGAGAGTGAGGAAGGAGGGCGGATGATATCTCCACAGGAAGCATTCAACAAGATAGCTGATGTAGTTCAGGAAGCTGTTAGAAAAATGGAAATGGTATCAGAGGAGAAGATGCGGATGGTTAAAAAAGCCCGCTTGGCTGTAGACGCTTGTGAGCAAGAGCTCAAGGATAAAGCTAGGGAAGTTGCTGCATTAAAGATGGAAAGGCAGAGAAAGAAGATACAAATTGATGAGCTTGAAAGTATTGTAAGGCTTAAACAGGCCGAGGCTGATATGTTTGAGCTGAAGGCTAATGAAGCTCGGCGAGAAGCTGAGAGGTTGCAAAGAATTGCACTTGCCAAGACGGAGAAGTCGGAAGAGGATTACGCTAGCAGGTATCTCAAACAGAGATTGCACGAGGCCGAAGCTGAGAAGCAATATTTATTTGAAAAGATCAAGCTTCAGGAGAGTTCGAGGGCATCACAGAGCAGTGCCGGAACAAGTGACCCTTCCCAGATGATGTACAGCAAAATTCAAGACCTGATCAAGAACATGTACAATGGTCATTCGAAGGCAGAGGGCCAATCAAGTGACCTTCACTCTCTGGGTGCAATTCCTTGAGTCTTGTCTATCTGTACATTAGATTTTAAATTTGAGACTCGCGTATGAAACTTTTCGTTCGCAGTGTGAATTGTTGTTAAAGTTCAGAAATCAAGCTCGTGGAAAGTCTTGAGGCAAGTTATTTCCATGTTTTAATGTATTTGTGGATGTAGTTTTGAGCATCCTGTGTACTCTGGATTCTTTTCTTCTACTTTATGCTTGCACTGTTCTTCACTCGTTATCTGTATTTTATAACAGATACCGTGATTGTCAAGAAAGCATATGATATCATTGGAATGCTGCACAAATTTCTAGTTGAAACTTCAAACTGACCATGATTGTCGAGTACGATCCAAAATTTCCATTCTATTGCCAATGTTTAACCTCTGCTTATTCCCATGATTAAGGTTCTTCTTGATGACCGTATACGTTGTAACAAGGTTAATATGGACATTTCGAGTAAATTGCACCTGAAAGTTACCGTCCGACTGGTTCTGGCAACGAGTTTGTTTACTTTCTTGTTAAGTCGTCATATCCTAAGATTTGACACTGTTTTTTGCCGATGTAGATTCTACTAGCTTCGATCTTCTGATTATCAATATCACTAAATTCTGGTAAACATTCTGAGGCATTATCATTAGTTTTATAATTTCTCCATAAGAGTTTATCAGAACTATATTTGCATGCCTGGATATGCAATTGTGCTACTATTACAGAATTTTTCGATCCAAAGGGTCGATGAAATTCGACGCTTATAGAGTTCTATTCTGGTTCACTTGTACATTTTTCTTTCTACCGGTTGCATAAGAATATACTGTTGTTCTTTAAACTGCAAATTACTCGTTTGAAGTTTAGGTGGACAGTTCGAGGATGGGTGCTTCAAAATGACGAGCTTGATTTCAAGACATGTTCAAAAAACAAATACGTCCCTACGATACAATGAGACCTATGTGGCCAGAGTTGTGCACAACTGATGATAACCCGAATTCCGAATATTAAAAGAAGCTTATATTTGAAGTTTACAGTTTGTAAATATAGAATGCAGGAAAACAAGTGTAGGATGTAGAAAGTGAAGGAATGAAGGAACAAAATAATTTGTCAAATTGAGAGTTTTATATTTAGAGCATATTTGAATCTCATTTTTTTGATAAAAATGTATTTTGGAATAGTATTTTGATGAAGAATGTGTGGTTAAAAAATAGGAAAAATTTTGGATTTGTGAGTAATATTATTTTATTGAAAAATGTGTGGTTGAAAATAAGAGAGAGAAATGTATTTTATGCATTGTTTGATTCCCATTTTTTCAAAATATATTTTTCTCTCTTATTTTCAATCACATCATTCAATAACATAATATTACACAAACAAAAAAAATCCTCATTTTTAACCACATATTCTCTATCAATGTATTATTTCTAAATGCATTTTAATAAAAAATGAAGCTTAAATAGGCCTTTGCGAATAAAGAGGACCAAACAAGGGCTTCAAATATAACATAACATGAAATAAAAATTAAGTTTTGATGTTTCCACCATTTCGCTATTTCCAAGCAGGGATGATAATTTGGCTTGCCGACTAGGCCTGAAAACAGCACGGCTCGTGGCTTAGTAGAATCGAGCTAATACTCGGGTTGAGTCTCATTTTGGAGAGTTGACTCGAGCCCAAGCCAACCCATATGGCTCGACGAGCCACACGGGCAAGCCCGTGATGAACCGAGCCATAAAAAAAATTGCAGTATTTTAGTTTCAACTTCAATATCTTTTTAAATAAATTAGATTTGTCGTGAATTAAAAAAAAGCCGGTTCAACTCGCTAATGGCCAATCCGAAAGCTAGAGTAGAGCCTAAATCTTTTGACTGAGCAAAAGGTTAGCTCGACTCGAACCAAAAAAGTCCTAATCATTTTTACTCGAGTCAAGCTAGAGACTTGAATTTCGAGTCGACTTGTTGACATCATGTATCCAACCAAACGTGAAAGACATGGCACTTGCTATCTACTTTAAAACTATCTACTTCAACTAAATTACATTATCAACGCTTTGCCAACTCTCCTTTGCCTGTATTCACACTTGAATCTTGAGAGTTGACAGCACTAATCTCTTTGTCTCCTTTGTCTTTTTCCCCACACAAAGAGGAATGGGTAATCATAATTCTTCTTAAATGTGAAAATTAAAGGCGCTCTCTACCCTTATCTCTCTCTCTCTTGGAACAAGAAACCATTACCCATTCCCAGAAATCTTCGGCATTAGTTCTTTAATGCAATCTCAGATGTCAGGTCTCTTTGCATTCAATGATGAATGTTTGATAAAATTGTGGTCTCTAACCATTCCAACACATGGTGAGCTAAAAAAATACAAACCCAGACACTTGGCAGCCGAAAGAAAAGTGCATTAAATTTTTTATTATATAATGCATGAACTAGTTTTGTTGGGTGTCTATTTAAGAGGTGGGGTGTGTTAGGTGAACTTCGTACAGTTCATTACTTCTTGTGTGTTCTTCATCTTGAGTTATTGTAGATTGGAAATAGGAGTAAAAATGAGTAGTTATCTTGGTGTAGGTGTGAGTCCTGGAAATGTTCCTGTTTATCATGTGAGCGATTTGAAGGTAATTGACAGGAGAGTGAGGCTTGCAGAATTGATTTTAAGGTGTTTGATATGTGGTCTAGCCATACTTTCTGCTGTTCTTATTGGGACTGACACTCAAGTTAAAGAGATTTTCTCGATTCAGAAGAAGGCTAAATTCACAGACATGAAAGCCCTTGTGTAAGATTTTTTCTTCTCTTGTTGAAATTTCTGAGAAAGAAAGTTCCCAATTTAATCTTGTTCTAGACTTGCTTTGATTATGCAGTTTCTTGGTAATAACCGATGGCTTAGCTGCTGCCTACTCACTGCTCCAAGTTTTGAGGTGTGTTTTGAGTATGATTAGAGGAAGTGTGCTCTTCAACAAGCCCTTAGCTTGGGTCATTTTCTCTGGTGATCAGGTATTAACTACTCTAATGGCATGTTTAGTAAGTAGTATTGAGGTGAACTTGACAAGATTTTAACTTTTATTACTTTAATACTGCATTAGTTCAGTCCATTCTACCAAATATCTTATAAAGATTTTTCTGCTGCAAAAATGACTTGATTTTAAGCATTTAACCAGTCATGCATAAGTGGAATTTTGTTAAAGAAACACTTTTGATCCGTAGTTGAGTTTTAATTACAGCTGATTTCTGTATGGCATCTGCCTCTGGAGTATTGAGGGGCTTCCATTTGAACTTAACTAATGAGCACAATTTGCAACGACCAGGGCTTCTAAGCCATTAGCTCATATGTACGGTCTATGATGTACCGACACACAATATGTGTCGGATACGCCGACACGCGATTTTTAAAAATTTACACACACGACATATCATCGACACACTGATTAAATTTTTAAAAATTCTTCATTTATATAATATAAATTTAGTTTTATACTTGTTATTAATTTTTCTTGTTGAAATCTTTTAAACATGAATACATATTTGTTACATGCTAATAACTTTGAATTAANCTTCTAAGCCATTAGCTCATATGTACGGTCTATGATGTACCGACACACAATATGTGTCGGATACGCCGACACGCGATTTTTAAAAATTTACACACACGACATATCATCGACACACTGATTAAATTTTTAAAAATTCTTCATTTATATAATATAAATTTAGTTTTATACTTGTTATTAATTTTTCTTGTTGAAATCTTTTAAACATGAATACATATTTGTTACATGCTAATAACATTGAATTAATAATATATAACATTTCTAATATAAAAAGAAAAATGATTACGGCAGTGTCCGAGAAGTGTCGGTATCGACTCGTATCCGATGCCTGTCGGATACGGACACACTCGTGTCTGATACCTGTCGGATACGGACACGCTACCCTAATTGAAGTATCTGTGCTACAGAGTGTACGGTCCAGAGCATGTGTCCATCTTACTCCTTACAAATTTCTTCGCTTCCCCAGTGTTCAATCAAGACTTTTGTCTCATGAGAGATTTAAGTAGAATCCTAATACCAATTAACTATCCACCCCGAACCAGAGGCTTCTTTACTATTTTTCTTTTGACTATGATCTGCATTTTCCTTCTGGGCAAAATAATTTTAGACTTTAGAAGCTTGAAAATAGCTCAGCTTAATTAGGGAGTGTATAACTCATATCGAATGGCAAGAAATCAAAAGAACAAGAAAGATCATTTCAACTGGATCAAGAAACGCAAGTATCATAATCTGTGATGTACACTATTCATCAAACTGTACTAAATTCACAAATGCATGCAAAATCCGTTGTATTGTTGGCTATTTATCTTATATCCCCGCATTCAGATCATTCCTTTTGTGTTTAGCCTGAACATACTAACTTTGATATTTGTATAGTCCAAAGTGCTCAAGTTAGTTCACTTGTGCAGATAATGACCTACTTGACTCTGGCAGCAGTGGCAGCCGCTGCTCAGTCCGGTTTTTTTTCCAAGTTTGGGCAGACGGAGCTTCAATGGATGAAGGTTTGCGTCATGTATTCGAAATTCTGCAACCAAGTCGGGGAGGGCATAGCCAGTGCGCTAGTTGTAAGCATGGCCATGGTCGTCCTCTCTGCTATTTCCGCTTTTAGTCTGTTCCGTCTGTATGGAGACAACAAAGGAAAGAACAGTGGAAGCTAGTAAATTTCGTCGTACGCTGCCAGTTCAATCAAGTTTTTCACTTTCGCTTAGACATGAAGTTATGTAACTTGTTCCATATATGTGAAAGATGATGGCCCTTATGTTTGTATAATAAAAGGAGTTTATCTGTGTTAGTAGGCTTTGATCTGGCCAAGAAACATTAGCCCTCAATTTAAGATTCCTTTGATTGTGAAGAGAGACGTCCCATGTTCTTGAACTAATCTTGAGTGGTTTGTAAATTCTAATGCAATAGCCACTCTATGGCATGTTTGCTGAGCTCTATTTGACGAATAGAATAATATTAAAGAAAACAAAATGTTAAAATTTGTCGCTACGTCTTCAAGTTGTATTTAATGCTTGAAAACACAAGTTCTAATTAATATTCGAAAGGTTCGATTTTTATGACGAAATATTCTTGTTCTTCTAAAAACAAAAATACCTTTACAAAATACGATTTTATTAGAAGAATGGGTGTTTTTGGCATTATTGCACAAAAGAATGCATTGATTCTTGCAATACAATTACATATTGCGTAGTGCAATATTTATTTCACACGATTTCGGTATGTACCAAAAAGTATCACCCTATTCAATTCTTGCTATACAAACACACATCGCATATCAACATTATCGAATGCATTTAAGTTTATGACTTCGCATTATATGCAGGTCTGACACGTGTCTTTCTATGTGAGAAATAGAAAACCTTCTAAACTAGTTGATTTTAATGAAAAATATTGTAATATAACATTTAATCCATGAAAAACAAGATAACCTAAATAGTAACCCTTATAAAAATATAGATTTTCAATGAAAAATTGATTTTTAGTGACATATCATGTTACTTTTTGTGATTAACAAAAAGTAACAAGTTTTGACACTTCAGTATCCATTTAATTTTTTGTTCTGAAGTAGGGTATTTGTGAAAATTCTCCCGACAAATTATTGAACTGGGCTAAGCCCGACAAAATTTGTTAGAGCATCAAGGGCTAGAAAAAAAGCCCAAAAGATGCTTTGGAAATAATATATAAAGAAAAAGAAAAGTCTAAACTCCAGGAAATTAGGAACAGTTCGATTTCTCAAGTCTTATATTTCTTGTTGACGTAATCTGCACAAAAAGATAAATAAAAATAAAATGGAATTAATACCAAACTGTTTCGGGTGAAAAGTCGGGTTTCGCTAACAATTAAAAGATAACTCATACGATTGTGTAAGGAACAAATCTCTTGAGACAAAATTCTCAAAAGTGATGTTTTATTGATGAAGATTTTCAATTGGTGAGAAACTAAATGCCTTCAAGGGGCGCAAGTACACAGAACAATTAAAAGTTAAATGCGATAAAAGTAAATG
>CAIGRL010262644.1:0-23235 GCA_903798325.1 Fraxinus xanthoxyloides | reverse complement strand
ACTCAGTTTGACAACTCGGTCTAATAAAATCATAGTAAACTTATGCTTTTATGCAGAACGTAATTATCGACTTAGGTATTTATCAGCTTTGGTATAGCTACGGATTCATTTCTGTTTTTCCCCCAAAATTTTATTGGAAAGAAAAGATGATAGAATAAGAGCATACCCTATGTAGAACAGTTGTACAAACTTCAGCATACTAACTTTGACAAATAGTTCATCATCGTTATACTAATTTTTATTTCTATTACTGTTATGTTGTTTTTTTTTAAAAAAAAAATTGCATTTTAAATTTTAACCCCACAATACAAAAAGTATAGGTCCGCTCCTGTAGGCAGGAATGAGCACATCAATATTTGATAAGAATGTATAGCACTTTATTATATTAAGAGTATCATTAGCTTCCTATTTAACGCTCTCTGTAATTTTAGTGGATTGGCAGACATGTATAATATATAAAACTTTCAGTTTGGGTTAATCCTAGTGTATTGGTTACTTCTCAGTTTTTTAGCTTTCGAAATTAACGAGTTCGGATAATGCATCCTTCTCTAACCTGTAGTATTCTCATGCACCACATTTGCAAGATTTGCGCACGTGAATATAAAATCAATTACACGAGTTCATGTACTGTATTGTATTATACTATAGATGGGAAGTGTATGAATGCCTAACAAGTGGAATCATTGTCAGGTGCCTGGATTGTGCACAAAGTAAAATTTCAATAGCTATAGTTACATTTACTATTCCACCTTATGATGAAAATAGAATATGTTGGTAAGTTGATGATAGTGCCGTTGTTTTGACAATTATTCCAAAACTTTAGTGACAAAATGCCATTTAAATTACAAAGAAACTGTATATAGCGGCATCTACGTATTGTACAATTATAAACCAACCTACGTTTTTTACCAGTGAGCCATATGAATACCAAATAAAAAGATTTAGTGCTCAGGCATATGCGAATCTGCAGCATGCACCAGTTGAAGTTAAGATTTCTAAATATTATAGCACTGCAAGCAATATTTAGAGAATAACGCTTCTTCAATTCCAAATGCTTTCCGGTAAACCAGACCCCTGTAAATGGTTTCATTGACCAGAAAATGGCCTTAAATGCAGTTCTGTTTTTTTATTATTTTCCTTGTCGCGAATTGTGATAAATCACTTCGTCAATGATGACTTTACATACCTTAATCAACTATTATGCACGGCACACGCACGCATACATCCTTTTCGATACCTTAATCAACTATTATTATGCTGAATTTTGAACTTGGAAAACAAATTACAAGTAAATGTAGCAATCCGCAAGCAGGTAGTTCTTCAAATACTACTCTTCTGAATTTTGATCTTGCTCCTTGCAAACCTGCTTTATTGCCACTGTTTCCACTAGAGTGGTAAAGATGTTTCAAGAACCAGCTAAAATAAGCAGCTCCTGATCAGCCTGCTATTTAGAAATCGTCATCAGTGAATGATTATCTGATTCTCTTGGCTACTCATCTGAGTTAGCCGTAAAATGAGAAGGATCAACTCTTAGATCTGTACCCATATCTGATACCCGCACTCAACTCCGAGCATCATAGAATGATTATCTGGCTTGATTTTTCTGTCATCTTCCTCTTTAATTATTTCTGTTGTTAAGACACCATTCTCATGGTCTGGGGAAACTTGAGGGAAGTATAGATCAATGAGTGAATGAGTTTGAAGGTTCCGTAAATGGGGTTCTGTACAATCAACACTCCCAGTAGGACTACCTTTCGACAAACCAGTGTATGACAAGTTTTCTTGAGATGAACCCGCTTGAGTGGATATATTCTCAGTAAATAAAAGAATGTCCGAGCAGAAACTGGTCTTTTCATTTTCCTAACTGGGAACGACTGTTGAATGGGTCACACCATTGCTCATCACTATACAACTACAAGGAGTTAGTCTCTAACGATGTTTGGTAGTAGACTGTAGGAGCTATACTGTCCACATTTTCCCTGTACGGTTGAACTGTGATGTTAGCAAATTTCTTGTTTGGTTGTCCTTGCCCAAATCCTTTTTGTTCTTCAAGTTGCTGAAAATATCACTTCCATGACATGTATTATCACAATCTTTCCTGCCAGGAAGAGTTTCCACATTGGATTTAGTTGTACCAAGATTGTTATTATTTGTTCCAGTGTCTTCGACTAACATGGTATCCATAATATCAAATTCTTCGGTAGCCTCCTCATGAGTATTCTCTTCTCTATCCTCAGCACGGCTTTGAGAAGTTACCACGTTTGAGATTTCAAATGGTAGGCTTCGCGGATACAAGGTTTTCTATCCATGGAGCTTGTATCTGCAGCTGTAAATGTCATTGCATCTGCATTAAAATTAGGGGTGCAAGGTTGAAGATAAAAATGGCATTGCTTTGTAGGCAGATCATGATCTTCCCTTACTTACATTCACTGGTGGAGAAATTATACTCTGTAGTTCTTGTTCCCTTCATCTTCCTCACTTTCAAGCTCGAGCAACCCACTTTCTCTAGCAACGTTTCTCAAGATGTTAGACGCACTTTTGTTCGAGAATGAGTAGACAAACGATATGTGGAATTGAAGTACGTAGCATTCCAAGATCAACCAGCAGATATTTTCATCAAATCTTATAATATAAACGTAATTTACTAGGCAAGTTATTCATGTCTTTTGGAATTGTTGATGGTAATATATGCACTAGTTTATTAATTTTGGGGATTATTTTACATTTATTAACTAGTACATGTATTAGATTAAATTCATGTTTAGTGAAGCCTATAAAAAGCTAGTGATTGTACACTTATTTTCAACTAATCATTTTTGGAGTGATATAAAATAAAGTAAGTCTTCTCTTGAAATATTATCTCTTCCTCTTCTAAAAGTTTTCTTTCCAACTTATATTACCACCAAAAATCAAGTAATCTAGTATCATATGAAATATTGCACGACTAGAAGAATCTCCCCTTTCAGTTACTTTCTGTAATTTTCTATATATTCCTAAGTTAATTATTATGTTTAGTACTTTACCATATCAAGCATGTTATTAGTTTTCGTATATGACGCTGTGTCAATATAATTAATTGGCAGGCTTGAATTATGAATAAAATTTTCAGTTTGGTCTAATCCTATTGTATTGATTATTTCTCAATTTTTTAGCTTTCAAAATCAGGGAGTGATCCACACTTACTTCTCTACACCTTAGTTTTAGCACGCACCACATTTGCACGACTTGCGCACACGCAGATAAAGATTTGCACGCGAGTTCAGGTAATGTGTTTAATTATACTATAGATGGATAATATGTGAATGCCTAAACAAGTTGAGTCGATCGTCAAGGACATGGATTGTGCACAAATTAACAATTCGATATCTATTGTTACATTTGATATTCCACCTTATAATGAAGTAGATTATGCTGGTGAATTGACGATAGTGTCGTTTCTTTTGACAATTCTTTACAAATCAGTGACAAAATGAAGTTCATGTTCCAAAGAAACTGTTGATAATGCTCGATAGCAAAGGATGTTTTTTACTCATTAAATATTTTATTTAAGTAAAATCTCATATTCCTGTTTCAGAGAGCCATATGAACGCCAAGTAAAAACATTTAAAACTAAAACATATGTTCATATGGCAGTTACGAGGCAGGGCTGGCCCGGGCTACATTTGAAGTATTCAAGATTGAAAAACAGAATAACAGTACGTGCTTAAAACATGAAATTTTCAAAGAATCAATTCAGGGCAAATTACAAAATCCAGATCTGTTAGTTTCCACCACTCGGATCTGTCCTCTAAAGTTTACTTATATGATATTCAATTTAATATATAACTGGACCATCGTTTAAAGAAACACATTTTAATGGAGTTGAGCATTGTTAAATATAAGAAATAGGTGGTAGAATAAAAATCATGAAAAAGCGTAAGGAGGATCGTACCCTTAGGAAAGATACCAGTTTTGCAAGATAGAGAGAAAGAAAGAGGAAGAATGCGATTTTGGAGAAATAGTGAAGAGAAATTGATTATACATGCACGGAAAGGTGGTGGTTTTTTCTTGGTAGATCTAAGAAAGTTAAACTTCCTGGGTTTTCTGATAGCAAACGAGAGCTCATTTTTTTGGTTTTATGTAAAAAGGGGAGGAGGGGGTGGTTTGTTAAAATTTGGGTATGACCTGAATTCCTTGAAGAATTCTAATTGAAGTATACGTCAAGAAGAATTCAGTTTAAAATGCTTTTGGAAACTTATTCAAGTTGAAATTCTATTTGGAAGTCCTATTGGGAGTTGGAAGTTGTATTGGACTTGAAGAAATTGAAATTATGAATCGAAAAGAAAAGTCGTCCCATTTTCGCTAGCCTACCAATATATGTCCACTCAAGCAACACCAGCAGGTTTTCTCTCTAGACTTGGTCGTTCGCCTGTCTCGTCCACCTAACGCTCAAGCGACAGACCGAGTGCTAGCCTGTCCCTCTAGCGGCAGGGTTATACGGCCCAAGCCCTTTCGTGTTTTAACACTTTTTTTTTTTACATTCTACTTCAGCTATAACTCATCTATTAGAGTTTGGACGTCGCCCTACAGAGTTGCCTATATATATTTGGCACTTCTCTACAATTTAATAGTATTGAGAAAAGTGATTACTAGTTTTTAGAATTATTATAATATTTCTTCATCTTCATTTGTGATGCAATAAAATCTCCTAATTCCTCTACCATATTTTCTTGTCTTCTTTTATCATTTTGCTTGTGATCAAATATTTCATTATTGTGCCAAATAATTTCAACATCTCAATCTGGTGGTTGATTTTATATCAAGTGGTATCGAGTAATACATAATACTTGAATTTCCAACAATTGGTATCAAAGATTGTGGGCACAATTAAAACAACATCGTTTGTTATACATCAGTGAAGGTCACTAGACTTTGCGAGGAGTTCTCTTGGATACTCAAATTCTTTATGCTGAACTCGTGATCCTTCACTAGACTTTGAGAGGAGTTCTCTTGGATACTCAAATTCTTTATGCTGAACTCGTGATCAAAGGTTGAATTCCATTTTAGCATGACCACTAGTAACGTCTGCATCACAAAATTAATGTCATTGTGACAAACAAGTTAACTTCCTTATATGAACACAAAATTTAATCTCATGATATTTGTGCACTTGCAAAGAATTTATATCTAAAGATTTTTCAAAATAATACATTCATAATTTTGGATATAAATTGCAACATTATGAGCTAGATACGAATAGTAAACCTCAGTCTCAAGTTTCTACACTTGTTGAGTTATGCCTGTAATTGACCGAGAGTAGAAAGTCGGATACCTATATTAGATTGATTCGTCTTGTATTAATGTTACTTGTTCTCGTCACGAATACTGAGCAAGTAATATCAACAATGAAACATGTGAAGAAGTACATTTGCAATAAAATGGAGGATGACTTTTTTTATTTTTATCGAATTTATGGCGCCGAATGAGAACTTGTTGAGAAAACAAATGTAGATTCTATTAAAGATGAATTTTATGTTTCAAACCTCATCAAGTACAACTTCAAATTAGATGAAAATGACTTTAATGTTATATATGAAATATTATATTGACTTTCTTAAAATTTAGCCCCTATGTCCTAAATTATTGGATCCGCGCTATGGGAATCTGCAGCGTGCATCAATTGAGGTAAATATTTCCCTATATCAATATTTGGTTTCAGTGACCTGAAAATGACCTTAAATCTCACTGTTTTTGTATTATTTTCCTTATTAAGAACTGTGATAAACTGTTAAAACTAAGAGGACTTTCCATATAGAAATAAGAATCACCTGAAAGTGGTTTTGTTGGAATAATATTTATATTTACGCACGGTGCACACAAACATATACGCTTTTCTATACCTTAATCAACTGCTACTCTGCATAATTCTGAACCGGGACAACAAATTGCAGGTGAATGATTATCTAAATTCTCTTGGCTCCTCCATAAACACTGCACCTCAACCCAGTTGAGCTTGCATAAAGTACAGAAGCCTTTTTGATTATGTATCGAACTACTCAGACATGGATGAAGATGGGTTAAGTGCCTTTTACATTACTGGGGTAGAAACTGGGGACTTTCCATGATTGTTGTTTAAACTTACATGCATATTTACCTTAGGCATTAGAAATGATTATTTAAGATTCAGAAGAGAATATCATCAACTCGACGGGAATGGAGAATATCAATGTTTAATTTAAAAATTCATGGAGTATATTACTACCAAAAATCAAGCAATCGATGATCATATGAAATATTGCACAACAGGAATAATCTCCCATTTAGTTAATTAGCACTTTACTATATTAAGCACATCATTATTTTTCCTATATGACACTATGTCGTTGTAATGAATCGGCAGGCTTCAATTACGAATAAAAGTTTCAGTTTGGTCTAATCCTATTGTATTGATTATTTTTCATTTTTTTAGCATTCGAAATCAACGACTTATGATCCACACTTACTTCTCTACACCTTAGCTGTCGAATGCACCATGTTTGGATGATTTATGCACGTGCACACAAAGATCACGTACAGGAGTTCATGTAACGTGTTTAACTATACTATAGATGTATAATGTGTCAATGCCTAGTTAGAAATTGAAGAAACAAGATGCTGAATTCTATATCATTTAATCAATGAGGATACAAAAATTTATACAAATCTGAGCAGCTAGGAAAATTCTAGAATTTAAGCTAACAGCAATGCATAACTAATTGTACTATCTAGCCAACAAATTTATATTCCATTCCTGAAAATAAGGAGGTGTAATGTTGCACCATTTAATTGCTCTCATATCCGTTATCTTCAGCTGGTATATTCTAACACCCTCCCCCCCTCAAGGTGGAGTGTGTTCCACAACTCCAAGCTTGTTCCTAAGTAGTTGAAATCTTGAGTGAGACACTAGTTTAGTCAGCAGGTCTGCTGTTTGGTCTGAAGAGGAACATAGCGTATTTTTGAGCTAATTGTCTAGGACCTTGTCTCTTACAAAGTGAACATCCAATTCTATATGCTTTGTATGAGCATGGTATACTGGACTGGAGGCTAAGGCACTTGCACTCAGACTATCACACCAAATAATTGGAATCGACTTCTGTGGAATTCCCAATTCTTCTAGCAAGGATTGAATCCGAGTTATTTCAGCAGCACAGTGAGTTAAGGCTCTGTATTTGGCTTCTATGCTAGACCTGGAAACCACATGTTATTTTTTAGAACACCATGACACCAAATTATCTCCAATGTATACACAGTACCCAGTCAGAATCAGTGAATGTTGTGATGTGAAGACTATCATTCTTCTGTATAGTTAGTCCATAGTTTAAGGTGCCCTTCAGATATCTAAACACCCTATTAAGTAGCTTCCAATGAGTGTCAGTTGGTGCCTGAAGGAATTGGCTTAACCTATTTACAGAGTAGGTTAATTCTGGCCTAGTGTGGATAAGATATTGGAGACCTCATATGGCACTTCTGTAAAGAGTAGGATCTTTCATTGTTTGTCCTTCAGCCTTGGAGATCAGTTTCCCTACAGCCATAAGGGGTTAGACTAGGCTTCAAATCTTCATAGCCAAATCTCCTTAGTAACTCAATTGCATATCTAGTTTACTTCATATGTAGGCCAGCTCCATTCCTCTGAACTTCAATTCCCAAAAATTGTCTTAGCTTCCCCATGTCCTTAAGTGCAAAGGTAAAATTCAATTTATCAATGAACTCCTGTAATTGCTGATCATTGTTTCCAGTTATAACTATATCATCAATATATATCAGGGTAAATAGTATATCAATTTCCCTTGTCAAGAAAAATAGAGAATTGTCTGCCTTTGATTGTTTGAAATTCTACTCCATCAAGGTATGTTTCAGCTTATCATACCAAGCCCTTGGGGCTTGTCTCAGGCCATACATGGCATTTTTCAATTTGCATACATAACCAGGATGTTCCTTATCAGTGAACCCGTGTGGTTGATCCATGTAAACAACCTCATTCAAGTTGCCATTCAGGAAAGCATTATTAATATCCACCTGTCTGATCTGCCAGTCTTTAGCCACAGCTAATGTTAAGATAATTTTTAGAGTTGAAGCCTTAATAACAGGGCTGAAGGTCTCACTAAAGTCAATACTAGGGGTTTGGAGGAAACCCTTAGCAACGAGTCTAGCCTTGTACCTTGCTACTTTCCCATTCAAACCATGTTTCAATTTGAACACCCACTTATTCCCAATGATTTTCATTCCAATCTCAGGTGGAACCAGTGTCCATGTATCATTCTTCATGAGTGCATTGTATTCTTCTTGCATAGCATTTTTCCAACAACTGATTGAGAGTGCTTCATCAGCATTTAGTGGCTCAGTTATTGCCAATTCATCAACTGCTAGGCTCGTATAGATTTTAGGCTTGAATATTCCTGCCTTGCTTCTAGTAATCATCTGATGTTTAAGGTTTTGACCCATGTTCCTATCAGGTAAACTTGTTCCTTCTGCCACATTTTGACTGTCAATTCTGATTTCCTGACTTTTTGAAGCTTCACTTTCTGCCACTGATTCCTAATTCAATTCATCATAATGTGGTTCCTAATTCAGTTCATCATGGTGTTCAATCACTACATCACCACCAACCTCTCCATTAGAAAGGTCTGTTGCAGAAGTGCCTTCATATTGCATTGTAGGAGTAGCAGTTGCCATTTAAGAAATAGAATTATGGCCAAGGTCAATGAAAGGAAGATAACTCACTGTGGTATCACTGGTTTGAGATTGAACACCTATGTTTAGAAAACCTGGCTTAAAAGGAAAATCTTGTTCATTGAATACGACATGTCTTGAGATATAGATCCTACCACTTGGGCTTAGACACTTATAACCTTTATGAGAATCACCATAGCCAAGGTAAACACATTTTTGGGAGTGAAAACTGAACTTGTGTTTCTGATAAGGTCTAAGGCATGGAAAGCAGGCGCAGCCAAAGGTTCTAAGCTGTTTATAGTCAAAGGTTTTATTGAATAAGGTTTGAAAGGGTGAGTTTTGATGTAAAATAGCTGTAGGCAGTCTATTAATTAAGTAAGTGGCAGTCTTAAAGGATTCCCACCAGTAATAAAGGGGTATTTGAGCCTGAGCTAAGAGGCATAACCCAGTCTCTGTAATGTGCTTGTGTTTGCGTTCAACTCTTCCATTCTGAGCAGAAGTGTGTAATGTTCATTCCAAATGATAGATTCTGGCCGGCAGCTAGCTAAGAGGTTATTGCAATGTTAAGCTCAGATTGATTTCCGGATCTAGTGTTGGCCATTATTGGCTCTGCTACCAAGTTAGAAATTGAAGAAAGAAGATGTTGAATTCTATATCATTTAATCAATGAGGATACACAAATTTATACAAATCTGAGCATCTAGGAAAATTCTAGAATTTAAGCTAACAGCAATGCATAACTAATTGTACTATCTAGCCAACAAATTTATATTCCATTCCTGAAAATAAGGAGGTGTAATGTTGCACCATTTAATTGCTCTCCTATCCGTTATCTTTAGCTGGTATATTCTAACATGCCTAAACAAGTGGAGTCGATTGTCAAGCGCATGGATCACATAAAGTATCAGTTCTATATCTATCATTACGTTTATTATTCAACCTTATAATGAATCGTAGAATATGTTGGTAAATTGACGATAGAGCCATTGCTTTTGACAATTCTTCCACAAATTAGTGACATAACGATGCTTGTACTACAAAGAAACTATGGATAACACTCGATAATAAAAGACATCGGTGTATAGTATATTTATAATCCAAAGGATTTTTTTACCCAGTTTTATTTAATTAAAATCTATTATTCCTAATTCAGATAGCCTTATGAACTACAAATAAAAACAATCAAAGCTCAAACATATGGCCCATCGGCATATTCAAGTTAGGGCTGGACGAGGCTACAATCCGAGCTCCAGCCCAGATCCACTAAAATTTGAAATATTCAAGGTCCAAAAATAGAATAATAGTACATGCTGAGAACATGGAATTTTGGATAGTGTAGAATCTAGATCTATTAGTTTCCACCTCCCTGATCCATCCTATAAAGTTTACCGTATAATACTCTATATAATACACAACTAGGAGGAACCTTTAAAGAAACACAGTTTAACGTAGAAAAGCATAACTAAATACAAGAATTGGGTTGGGTGGTGAATTGGAAATCATGCAAAAGCATGAGGGTCGTTCCTATAGGAAGTGTAATGAATCAACCCCGATATGAAGAATGTTTTGATATCAATTGTTGAGAAACCGGCCAAATAATTAAAGAAGAAAAATATGGACAATATGGATCACACAACAATCAAGAAAATTGTAGAAGAGGAGAATTCATTATACCAAGAAACAAACAATTATCTTACAAGATTTGATCCTCTCAAATCTAATCTAAACAATTCTCTCTTATTTTTAATGTATACACAAATATCTAATTGTTATAATCTCTATTTTCTCACCTTTTTGAGTCTTTAATTGTGTCTATACTTTGTAGAATATTTATAGAAGCCAAATCTCAAAATTTTGGAGTACAAGATGAAGTAGAAATCCAAAAAATCTAGATAGAACAAGAAAAGTACCAAAAAAACGCGTTCTCGGGTCCAAACTAGGCCCAAGCCCGAGCCAGCCCTATCTAGGCCCACCCAACCCAACACCAGGCGCCAAAGCTCCAAGCCCGAAGCCGCGGGGCCAGGCGTTCTGCCCCATTCTTATTCTTGGTGCTACGGCGCCAGTCCTTGGCACCATGGTGCCCCTCTCTCGGGCTTAATGCTCCAAAACATGCCTTAGCCATCCAAGAGTCCTCCTTCAAGTTAAACTCCTAATTATCATTGAAATTTGATCTTCACAACTTAGAACTCTACAAACCTAAATACTTTAAACTTCATCTAATAATCCAAACACCAAAAAATACTATGATATTTGACTCTCAATCAAACCATACTTCTAAATCAAGATTAAACAAGTTTCCTTCATGCAACAAACTTCTAAGTTACATAGAGTTTTTGTCACAAAACCTAACAAATTCCATCTTGACAAAAATTCCATAACAAGGAATTAAATCTTCACTTTTCAAATCTTTCTCCAACTCTTCCACCATGTCCCAAACGGACACCCCATGCCCTCACCGGGCATGCCATGCCCTTTTCGGGCATACTCAGCAAATGTGAACTACATACAAGCCCTGCATACCAGCAAAACTACTTTGCACGCCATCCTTACTTGAATAATCTCGTTCAGTTCCAACTCCAACCGAGTTAATAAACCTGGTTGAACCACCACAATCAACCCTAACTCCACTTGAGTTGTCAAACCTGCTCAAATCACCATGATCAACAAGATCACAACCAGCTCCACCTGAGCTACTAGAAGGTTTCTCAATATATTGTCCAAATCACCTTTTTGTCATACAAAAATGCTCAAACTTCAACTACAATGCCAACGGCACTTTTCTCCTTTACCACGTGTTGACGAATTTTGTTAGAAAGATGAAGATGTATCTAAGATAGGACTTTCCGATCCTTCCATCATTTTTCCTCCATAGGCATTGTTGCGGGCATTTTATCAATCCCCAACAAAGCATTGTCAAGATCCAATTGAGTAAGTTATCCTAGCATCTTGATTTGCCACAATAAAAATCTACTATTGTGTTGCAAAAGCGAAATTTCAAATTTGAAAGTTGCCATCCCCGAACAATCAACCTTGTTCCAACCTTACTTCAATAATTAATTTGGACTTCCCAAGATACCGCTAAACCCTTGGCTCTGATACCACTTGGATGAATCAACACTGATATCAAGAATGTTTTGGTATCAATTATTGAGAAACCGGCCTAATAATTAAAGAAGAAAAATATGTACAATATGAAATTTAATGGATCACACAACAATTAAGAAAATTGTNGGGTTCTTACCATTGAATTCAAATTATTCAATGTTGTAAACTAGAGGTCATTTCCACATCACTGTCTGGTTGTGTTTTAGATGCCTTTTTAGATTATTTTTTTTGCGCATTATGTCTCGTCGGATTAGAAAAGAACCGAATAAGATGGTTTTAAGTGCATCTTGTCCAAAAAAATTTGTACAACCTGATATCGAGAACATTTTGATATCACTTGTTAAGAAACCGTCCAAATAATTAAAGACGAAAAATATGACCAATATATGAAATTTAATGGATCACACAACAATCAAGAAAATTGTGGAAGGCGCGAATTTATTATACCAAGAAACAAACAATTGTCTTACAAGATTTTGATTGTCTCAATCTAATCTAAACAATTCTCTCTTGCTTCTAATGTATACACAAATATCTAATTGTTATAATCTCTTTTTTCTTACCTTTTTTAGTCTTTAATTGTGTCTATACTTTGTGGAGTATTTATAGAAGCTAAATCTCAAAATTTGGAGTCCAAGATGAAGTAGAAGTCCCGAAAATCCGGATAGAACAAGAAAACTGTCAAAAATGAGTTTTCGAGCCCCAACTGGGCCCTCACAGCCTAGCACCCGGTGCTGGGGCACCCAATCCCAGTGTCACAGCGCAGGGCGTCCTGCCCCATTCTTGTTCTTGGCATTGCAGCGCCACTCTTTGGCATCGTGGCCCCCGTCTCTTGGGCTTAATGCTCCAAAACATGCCTTAGCCATCCAAGAGTCCTCCTTCAAGTCAAACTCCTAATTATCATTGAAATTTAATCTTTACAACTTAGAACTCTACAAACTTAAATAGTTTAAACTTTATCTAGTAATCCAAACACCAAAAACACATTGATATTTGATTCCCAATGAAACCACTTCTAAACCAAGATTAAACACGCTTCCTTCATGCAACAAACTTCTAAATTACGTAGAATTTTTTTCACAAAACCTAACAGGAAGAGATATCGATTTTGCTAGCTAGAGAGAGTGAGAAAGAGAGTGAGTTAGGGAGATGAAGAACCCAATTTTGGAAAAATGGTGAAGAAGAATGGGTTATATACGCGCTGAGAAGCAGGCAAATTTTGTTTGCTCCTTGCAAACCTGTTTTATTACGCCTACTTCCAACAGAGTGGTATAGGCATGTAAGGACCAGCTAAAAAAAAAAAGATGCTCCTGATCAAACTACCATCTAGAAATAATGTCAATGAATGAATACCTGAATTTTGTTGGCTACTCCATAAACACTGCCCTTCGACCTAGTCAAGCTTGTATAAAGTACGGGAGGCTTTTTGATTATGTCAAATTTTTCAGACATGGATGCAAATGGGTTAAGTACTTCTTACAATGTGGTAACAAGTGACATTTCTGGAGGAGAAACTATGGACTTTCAATGAATGTTGTTTAAACTTATTGCATTTTTAGTTTATTTTGGCAGTAGCAATGATGATCTAAGATTCAAGAGAGAATATCATCAACTCAGCGGGAATGGGACGTATATGACATGGATCAAATTGGGAAGAATTAGAAGTTTGAGGATGCATGGAGCAAATAAGAGGGGACTCGACCTTAACTGAAGGAGTTCAAGGACAAAAATGAACAAGAAGAAAAAGAAAGGTCTTGCGATTGTAAAGATGGTAGCATGCAATCGTAATGTGGTTAAAATTAATTCAATAGAGTTCAACTAAATCATCATTGTTAGGTGTATGATGTAATTGGCAAATCTGTGGAAAAAAGGACTAAAATTGATATGTTGTAACAGTCAAGGAATAATGTGCAATTCAATGAAATTAAGGTATATTAGGTCTAGGGTTCAAGAATGGGAATTAAGAAAAAAACGGATCCAAGATTTCACTAGACTACTGTCAAGGTTTGGCTGGAGCGTCAAAAATAGAAATTGCGTCGCCTGCCTATCGCCTTTCCTTCACTCAAGCGACACATGTCACTTGACTGTTGCTCATCCCTCGCTCGAGCGACAGTATTATCCGGAAATTTTTAATTCATTTTTAAGGCTTTTTGTCCAATTCTAAAACCTAACATATAAATACCAAATGCCACATAACAAATTTTTTCAAGGTTGATCATTGAGCAAACACATTGTTTTCATATTCTCTTCATCCTCTGAAACTTTCAACCTTTGTTATTCACATAGTAATTTGTTCTTAGCGATGAAAAACATTAGATTATAAATCCAAATACCAAATTGTTGTTTTCTTCATATCTGCCAGAGTTTCTGAAGATCAATGGAAGGTGGCTGGAGTTCCAGTCGTTGAAGAATGCGGTACTCTTCGCTAGCCCATAGGAGATAGATGATTTCACAAAGTTGGGAGTTGCTGCAAAAGAGCACAATCTAGGAGAGCTTTGAAAACTGCAGCTGGCAGTTGGCTCAGGAGCACAAAATTCAAGAAATCTGTTGAAATTGTAGCCAGGAGGTTAGATAGTACGTGTCGTTACTAGTCTGGTAGACTGTAAGTTATAAATCGTTTATAGTGGATTGTTAACTGGTAAAGTGTCCGCAGTTTTTACTCAATTGGGATTTCTCCGTGATCAATTCTGTATTATTTATTGCTTTCATAATTGGTGTAATTCGATGTAGGAAAATCTGAATTGCATGATTAACCATCTAGTAAATAATTAATAGTAACTTGTTTCTATTTAATTGTTAAGTAATTTAAATTCTGCGTAATCACCTATTCACCCCTCATCTAGGTGTAATTTAGGTTGAACTTCGTATTTTCAATCATGCAATCGGAACCAGTTAACCATGCGATTTCATGTGTTACCAAACATAAAAAAAAATTATTATGTTTCCTAATCCGACTCAACTTCTACACGAAATATAATTTAGGCTCATTTTTAACCTGGGACTATAAAAGAAGTTATCATTCAATATACGAGAGACAAGAATCTTAGACACAATATACATATCTTATACAGATTGAAGATCATACTTGGGTTTTTGATGAAGAAAATGATACAAAGAGATTATTCAAAAATCATTGAAAAAATTCAAGAGTTCAAGACTTTATCGTTTTTCTCTACATTTAAAATCCTGGTGATGTCTCAATATTCCGTCATGCATTTTAGTAATCTTATAATGGTCGGAATTTTCTAGACACTACGATGATGAAACTTATGTTGTGATATTTTAATTGTAATTTCAAGATTTTGCCATTAAATACTTTTTTAGCTTAAACGATTGTTATGGTTTTAATGCTTTTAGTTATTTGATTCATTATCGAATTGGTTAGTGATTCGTATTTTGTTCAAGAGAAGATATATGGACTGTAACACGTGATTACAATCATGGTAGAATGTGCTAGATGATACGAATATTCACTATGATTTGCATGATTCAATTGAATATTCTAATTATTAAATGTATTTTTATATATTTACAATCTTTATGTAGAGATGTAGTACGTTCATGTATGGATACGTTTAATATTACTCGAGAGATATTACTAAATAAAACAGGAATGCTAATAGTCGAGTTTAAACAAGTATTGTCAATTTCTTAAATTGTTGTTAAGCTAAAGAATACATGGGGATTCAAATGCTTAGTGTTTGTCGTTAATCGAATTTAATAATAGCTTTTTAGTAGTTGAAAGCTTTATACTTAGGAAATGAATTAGATACTAAGTCCTCTAGGAACAATATTCACTTTATTACGTGGCAACGATAATATAAACTTGTGGGGCAGTTTTGTTGGATTATCCAATTAACTCAACCCGGCCCAATAAGTTGAAGGTTCTAGAATTGTTAAAATCGTGTTTGAATAAACATGATTTATCTTAATGTGGGGCAATTTTGTTGGATTATCTACACTTGCATATTGACAACCGTTGGATCTTTATTTATTTTGATTTTTCTTATAAATTGGAAGGTTGACTTTCAGGGCAGACGAATCATCTTCTGGTGTAACCCTAGTTCTCTTTTTTCTCTCTCGACTGACAGATCTATTGTTGTTTTACCGTATGTCTATCAGAAAGGGGTTTCCGATTGGAATCTTTGATCGATCTTTGGTATTTCTTGATTATCATTTACATACTTTACAGTTCTGGTAACGACTACTTAAACTCGTTCCTTGTACTCGTTGGTAAAATCTTGTTTTTCCAGTTACAAAATAGGGATTTCTAAAAGAACCCCATTGACTTACCTTTATCTAGGGATCCGTGAGAGACCCCTAGAATATGAGGAAATCAGGGTTCGATCTAAGAAATCCATTTACATGTGTTTCGTTTATTTTTATATCATTTACTTACTTGTTGCATATGGTGACTTTCGATTATTTGCATTGATAATCATAAATTGTTTTTGAACTAGTTTGAATACTTGACTTGTATTTCGATTATCATATTGTGTCGATACTTTGTGTATAAACCTGCATATATATATATTCTAAATTTGCTAATTGTTGTTTACTGTGTGTAAACATTTTGATCTTGTATTCTTATTGGACATACTGTACTTTGTGTGATCTATTTACATTGAAACTGCTTGTGCTTTCTCATAAGTCCACAGTGTTGAACACAATAATTACACTTCTGCACAACATGACCACTAAATTTGATGTTCAAAATTGGGATGGCAAAGGAGACTTTAATGTCTAGAGCCAAAAAATGAAAGCCCTTCTAATGCAATTAAAATGTGCTAAAGCAATTGATAAATATTGGCCAGCAACCCTATATGAAGTCAAGAAGACTGAGCAAGATGAATTAGCATGGAGTACTCTATTTCTTCATCTATCTGATTTTGTGATTAGGAAAATAGGAGAGACTGGAACTGCTGTTGAGTTATGGGCAGCTTTATAGAAACAATATGTCACTAAATCTTTACCTAACAAATGCTTTCTTTGGAAACAGTTTTTTAGTCATAAGTTTGCTCCTATTGCAGACTTAGAAGAGAATATGGATATGTTTAATAGGATCACTCAAGACCTTATTAGCTGTGGGGAAAAGATCTCAGATGATCGAAAGGTAGTTGGTCTATTTAATGCCCTTGGTGATAAGTATAAAGATATTAAAAATGCCTTAGAATATGGTAGAAGTGACCTAATTGTTGAGATTATCCATAATTCTTTAAGGAACGGAGACTTAGAACTTAGATATGAACATAAGGATGTTCTTCATGTAAAGAAAGCCTTAACCAATCCTAAATTCTCTACTAGAGGCTTAGGTAATTTTAGTTAGGCCAATTACAACAAAGATAAAAAAAAATTCCTAAGAAGAAATGGGGCAATAATAAAGGGAATGATAAGAAAATGTATAAAGGAAAGGCTAAGAAACATGAAGTGTTACTATTGCGGCAAAACTGGACAGCTAATAAAAGACTGTTTCAAGACAGCTAATGACTTAGGAAGTGTATCAAATCATGATAATGGGACTTCAGCTATTGATGCTTCCTATAAGGAAGCAGATGCTCATATTGGGGTTACACATATCTCATCATTGGAGAAGCCTTATCAGAACTAGGTTTTGGGCTCATGCTGCTCTTTTCACATAAGTCCCAATAGTTGTTTGGTTACTAAAACTGGGGAACAATGAGTCTTGTCAAATAAAAGGAATTGGTAACATTGTTCTAAAAATGAAAAATAGCCAAGTTTTAAGGCTGAATCATATTAGATATGTACCAAGAATTAATGGGATTGATACCATAAACCATGAATTTGTTTTTCAAAATACTGTTCCAAACTTATGACACAAACTGATAAATCAAAATTGTGGTATAAGAGATTAGGCCATCTTAGTGAGAAGGGTTTAAAACTTCTTCAAAGGCTGGTGTCTTTGGAAGGGACAATGTTCAAAAGTTGACCTTTGTGAACATTGTATTATAGGGAAACAGAATAGAATGCCCTTTAAGATAGGCATACATAAGTCACAAAATATACTTGAATAAATACATAGTGGCATGTGGGGTCTTGCTCCTGTACCTACAGCATTTGGCTATAGGTATTATCTTCTTACCATTGATGACTACTCTAGGAATGTCTGGATTTTCGTATTAAAATCAAAGTATGATACTTTCTTGACCTTTAAGGACTGGAAAACTTTGATAGAAAAATTAGACAGGTAAGAAGATTAAAATTTTGAGAATTGATAATGGTTTAGAATTCAGCAATACTGAATTTGATCAGTACTGCAGTAATCAAGATATATTGAGACACATGACTGTGACATATGCCCATCAGCAGAAATGTATTGCTGAAAGAATAAATAGAACAATCCTTGAAAGAACTACATGTATGTTGATTATTTCAGGTTTGCCAAAAAGTTTTTGGAGAGAGGCAGTAAAAATTACATGTTATTTGATTAATAGATGCCAGTCTAGTTCTTTAGATTATAAAGTCCTTAAATAAGTTTGGTCAGGATCTGTTCCTGATTACTCTCATCTGAAAACCTTTGGGTGTGCAGCCTATGCTCACCAAACTAGGTCTAAACTTGATCTCAGGTCTCAGAAATGTGTTTTCTTAGGTTATGGGAATGGAATAAAAGGTTACAGACTTTGTGTAAGAGAATTTAGAGGATATAAGGAGATAATATACAGATCACTAGTTTTTAATGAAGAAGTTTTTTCCTTGTCGTAATGACAAATCTGTAGAAAAAATCACTGACAATGATTTTGTTAACATTGAAATTGATTTTTAGTAATCAAAATGTTACTGAACAGTCTCATATTGAGGTGGATTCTGATAATAACCAGGATTTTGAGCATGTACATGACCTTCAGGATTATCAGTTGACTAGGGACAGAGAAAGAAGACAAATAAGACCTCCTTCTAGGTATCAATTTGCATATTATGTATTTGTACAAATAGAGACTAATTTTTTTTATTCAGAACCTGAATCATATGAATAGGTTGTTGCCTCTAAAGAATCTGTCAAGTGGCTTGAAGCCATGTAGGATGAGATGAGTTCTCTATAAAAAAAAAAAAAATACCCGAAACTGAGTTGAAAATCCCAAAGACTGTAAACTAATTTTAACTCAGAAAGCTTATATTGAAATAGTGGTTAAAAGATTTTCTTTGCATGATGCTAAACATGTTAGTTTACCTTTGTCTACAAATGTGAAGTTATATGTTGATCATCACCCAAATATGAAGATGAACTTAAAAGAATGCTACATGTACCATATGCAAATGCTACTGGATCTGTCGTGTATGTTATGATTTGCTCTAAGCCTGATATTGTCTATGCAGTAAGTGTACTAAACAGATTTATGAGCAATCCAGGTGAGCTTCATTGGGAAGCTATGAAAAATCTAAGTAGATACTTGAAAGGCACACAGAACTTAGGACTCATGTGTTAAAACTGATAAAACTGGCCTTAAGTTGAGAGGTCATGTAGACTCAGATTTTGTTGGAAATGCTAATAATAGAAAATCCACCACTGCATATTATTATGTGATAAATAACACTTGCATTAGTTGGAAATCACAACTTTAGAATTTGGTTTCTTTATCCTCAACTAAGGTTGAATATATTGCTACTATAGAGGCAATGAAAGAAGGCCTTTAGCTGTTGGGTTTACTAAATGAATTAGAACTTATAGAAAGTCGGGTAGAGCTATGTTCTCATAACCAAAGTGCTATTTTCTTGAGTAGAAATTCAGTTTCTCATGATATAACTAAACATATAAATGTTAAGTTTCATTTTATTAGAGACATAGTTGAAAAATGTGATATAAAACTAGTCAAAATTCCCACTAAAATAAATCCTGCTGATGTAGGTACATAGGTAATCCTTATCAGTAAATTCATTGATTCTTTAAGATTGTTGAATCTTGAGGTTTTCTAACACTTTTTTTAACAGGTAATAAGAGCAAATGAAGTTAGTCTCGTTAGAATCCACTTAGACATTGTCTCAAATTCAACAAGGTGGAGATTGTAGAGATGGGGTACTATAATTGTGAGCCCGAGTCTACTAATAATGGTCTAGTTAACTCGATTTGGCCCAATAAGTTGAAGGTTCCAGGATTGTTAAAATCGTGTTTATTTACAATTCTGAGCCCAAGTCTACTAATAATGGTCCAGTTAACTTGACTCGGCCCAATAAGTTGAAGGTTCCAGGATTGCTAAAATCATGTTTGAATAAACACGATTTATCTTAACATAGATCAGTTTTGTTGGATTAGCTACACTTAGCATATTGACAACCGTTGAATCGTCATTATTTGGTTGTTTCTTATAAATTGGAAGGTTGACTTTCTAGGCAAACGAATCATCTTCTGGTGTAACCCTAGTTCTCTTTTTCTCTCTCAACTGCGATATTCTTTTGTATGAATAACCTGTGAATTTCTTAGTGAAATCATATTAGTGAGAAAGAAAGAGATTAGATCAATCTCTTAGTGAGATTGTGTTGTAATTTTTTGGGTTGTTTGTGTATGAGGCATAACATTCGATGTTCTTTTGTAATCCTGTTTCTTGCCTGATTTTAGGTTATTCTAGTGGATTCGAGCAATATCCTAACGGATGCTCAACGGGGGATAGGCATTAAATGTCGTCGTCAATCCTCCGATGCCTTGGGCCAAAAAATCTTCGTGTTCTTACTTTTCTTGCAATTTACTTTGTTTATCTTTCATTTACTTGGTTGAATCACAACATAAATCGTTTTATCTAGGACCAACATTGGAAATAATCATCGACTAATGATTATCAAAGTTTTCCTAGATACTCATTGAATTAGCCATAAACTGTCCCGAGCTTGTATAAATTACGGGGACTTTTTTTTATTATGTATCAAACTTCTCGGAAATGGACGTAGATGGATAAGGTGAATTTTACAATGTGATGGCAAGTGATTTTTTGGGGGAGAAATTGGGGACTCCTATGAATATTGTTTAAACTTTACTTGCATATTTAGTTTATTTTGGTGTTGGCAATGATGATCTAAGAGTAATATCTTCAACTTGGCAGGAATGAGATATCAATACTTGATAGATAAACTAACAAACAGTATCACTACCAAAAATCAAGCAATCGGGATCATATGAAATATATGAATATTCCTTTACCATTAAATATTTTATTTTGAAGAAAAAAATCTCTTATTCCTATTTCAAAGAGACATATGAACTCCAAATAAAAAGATTTAAAGCTCAGACATATTGGAATCTGTAGCATCCACCAATTTAGGCAAATATTTCATAATATCAATATTTGAGAAAATAACACTTCTACATTACAAAACAGTTGTTGGTAGACTGGGCCCCTACTTATTTTACGTGATTAAGTTGCTAATTAATATTTAACCTTTAATTTATTATTTTACATAGATCAGCGGTATTAGCTTGCCATATTTGGATTTACATAATCCAGAAAAAGGTGTTGATTAGGTTGTTATTTTCATTTCCTAAACGAGTTGTTTATTGATCTCTACATACACTTCATTAACTGATAGTACATTGCATGCAGTTGTGTGGTGGTCGTCTTGTCATATCTAGCCCTCGTGCACTTCATTTAGCTGGTAGTACATTGTGTGCAATTACATAGTGTTCGTGTTGTCATATCTAGTTCCAGTATCCTGACCATGGACCCTTCCCAATTTTATGTCCTCACCCGACAATTAGCACAACTTGTCACTATCCAACAACAATTAAAAACTCAATTAGTGGTTGTCCAAACTAAGATGGTTGCTACTTGTGAAGAGAATATAGACTCAGCTGCTAGGTTGAACACCTTTAAGTAAACCCCATATTCAGCTGAAGCTGAAAACTCTTAAGGGTCCAGTAATAGGCATCATCGTTGTCCCCAAGGTAGCCAATAACATGCTAGACATAACCGTAGGGATGGACATCAAGCTCATGAACACGAGCGAGAACATCACCGTCACGATACTCAATCTCATCCTCACTATGATGAACGTTTCTTTAGAAACATTAAATTGAATGTCTCAACTGTTGATGGTTGCTTAGACCCTTGAGTATTTACTCAATAGGTTCGAGATATGGATCGTTTATTTGCTTGATATGGGGTTCCAGAAGATTGGAGAGTTCAATTTGCTAGTCTGAAATTAACTGGCACTGCTCATTTCTTTTGGGAAAGTGTTGAGGAGCTCCTTCAGAGATGTCGTGCTCCCTCTGTTGGTGGTTGGGATAAAATGAAGCGTCGACTTCAAGAGAAGTACTTATCCCAAGGTAATTTGTTGGATTAATGGAATGCTCTTACGCAAGGCAATCGACCAATCAGCACATCACTCAGTTTGATGAATTTCGAATGAGATGTCTGGTCATTGAAGATGAAGTCATGACCTTAAGTAGGTTTAGGCATGGCCTCGGAGATGAACTTAAATCTGAGCTTGTCCTTCAGGGTGTTACTACTTTTGACCATGCTTATTCTTTCATCTGACACTATGAGTTAGTTACTAGAGTTCCGTATAGAAATCATGGTGACAACCGTACCTCCATCTCTTCATCTCCGGCTCCTTCCCCTGAGTCTATCATAGGGCCTCCCCTATCTAACTTTCCTCTTGTAAGGAAAAAGGTAAAGGTCCTGAAGTTCCAAAGACGTCCTCTCGCTTGTAGTACTTTAGCTGTAAGGGTTTCAGTCGCATTCCCTCTAACTATCTTGGTAGAGAGGAGAATCAAATTTATGAGCCTAAGTTTGAAAATTTTGAGGACTTGGATGATAATGAAGATACCTTCTTAGGTTGTATTCGGACCCTCTCTGTGGATCTAAGATCAGGACCTCTTATGCTCGACATGTCTAGATTAGATGTTGTACGTTGTACCTTAACTCAACCCTAAAATGCTGATGATTGGTGTCATCATGCCATTTTCCACACCTACATCAAGATCAATAATAAGGGTTGTAAAGTCATTGTGGATAGTGGTAATTGTATGAATGCAGTTTCAATGGCTACCGTATCCCATCTTAGGTTGAAACCAATTCCTCACCCTCAGCCATATAGCTTCTCTTGGGTTGACACTTCCTTGATAGCAGTGAAAGAATGTTATCTAGTTGTCATATCCCATTCATAAAATATACTAACCAGTGTAGGAATACAATTGATGACTTGACCTAGACATCCAGATTAACCCACACTCTTTTTTTGTGTTAATAAAATGAAAGCATCTATGAAAGTATATTCGAAATCAAAGATCATAAAACCATAGCCCAACATATTTACCCTAAGGTTGTAAAAGTACTTACATGTCATTTCAAAAGTCATACAGGATCCCCAAAGTATAATATAACTAGAGTCCACAAAATAACCCTACAAGTTGTCATCCATGTACATCAAACTTTGGATTCCCGTAAGAGCTCCACAACCAACCATGTCTTCTAAGAAGTTCCATGCTCACCTACAATG